>JAECXW010000475.1:0-11832 GCA_018153365.1 Drosophila fuyamai | reverse complement strand
TTGAAATTTTGAAATTTTTAAAATTTTTAAAAATTTTAAAAGTACTGAAATTTTCATAATTTTTTGAGAATTTTGAAAATTTTTGAAATTTTGAAATTTTTTGAAATTTTAAATTTTGAAATTTTTGAAATTTTTGAAATTTTGAAATTTTTGAAATTTTGAAATTTTGAAATTTTGAAATTTTAAAATTTTTGAAATTTTGAAATTTTGAAATTTTTAATTTTTACAAATTTTGAAATTTTGAAATTTTGAAATTTTAAAATTTTGAAATTTTGAAATTTTGAAATTTTTGAAATTTTGAAATTTTGAAATTTTGAAATTTTTTGAAATTTTGAAATTTTGAAATTTTTAAAATTTTGAAATTTTTGAAATTTTTGAAATTTTGAAATTTTTGATTTTTGAAATTTTGAAATTTTGAAATTTTTGAAATTTTTAAAATTTTGAAATTTTGAAATTTTTAAAATTTTTTAAAATTTTTAAAATTTTGAAATTTTGAAATTTTGAAATTTTGAAATTTTGAAATTTTTGAAATTTTTGAAATTTTTGAAATTTTGAAATTTTTGAAATTTTGAAATTGTGAAATTTTGAAATTTTTGAAATTTTTGAAATTTTTGAATTTTAATTTTGAAATTTTTGAAATTTTGAAATTTTGAAATTTTGAAATTTTGAAATTTTTAATTTTGAAATTTTGAAATTTTGAAATTTTGAAATTTTGAAATTTTAAAATTTTGAAATTTTGAAATTTTGAAATTTTTGAAATTTTGAAATTTTTTTTAAAATTTTGAAATTTTTGAAATTTTGAAATTTTTGAAATTTTGAAATTTTTAAAATTTTGAAATTTTGAAATTTTGAAATTTTAAAATTTTGAAATTTTGAAATTTTTAAATTTTGAAATTTTGAAATTTTTGAAATTTTTGAAATTTTTGAAAATTTTTGAAATTTTGAAATTTTTGAAATTTTGAAATTTTTTGAAATTTTGAAATTTTGAAATTTTTGAGAATTTTGAGTGAAAATTTTGAAATTTTTTTAATGATTTTGAAATTTTGAAATTTTGAAATTTTGAAATTTTGAAAAATTTTGAAATTTTTAAAATTTTTTTTTTTTATTTTTGAAATTTTTGAAATTTTTGAAATTTTAAATTTTTGAAATTTTTAAAATTTTGAAATTTTTAAAATTTTTGAAATTTTTGAAATTTTGAAATTTTGAAATTTTTGAAATTTTGAAATTTTGAAATTTTGAAATTTTGAAATTTTGAAATTTTGAAATTTTGAAATTTTGAAAATTTTGAAATTTTTGAAATTTTGAAATTTTGAAATTTTGAAATTTTTGAAATTTTTGAAATTTTAAAATTTTGAAATTTTGAAATTTTGAAATTTTGAAATTTTTGAAATTTTGAAATTTTGAAATTTTGAAATTTTGGAAATTTTTGAAATTTTGAAATTTTTGAAATTTTTGAAATTTTTAAATTTTGAAATTTTGAAATTTTGAAATTTTGAAATTTTGAAATTTTGAAATTTTTGAAATTTTGAAATTTTGAAATTTTGAAATTTTAAAATTTTGAAATTTTGAAATTTTGAAATTTTTGAAAATTTTGAAATTTTGAAATTTTGAAATTTTTTGAAATTTTGAAATTTTTGAAATTTTGAAATTTTGAAATTTTTGAAAATTTTGAAATTTTGAAATTTTGAAATTTTGAAATTTTGAAATTTTGAAATTTTTGAAATTTTGAAATTTTGAAATTTTTGAAATTTTAAAATTTTGAAATTTTGAAATTTTTGAAATTTTTGAAATTTTTTGAAATTTTGAAATTTTTAAATTTTTGAAATTTTTGAAATTTTGAAATTTTTGAAATTTTTGAAATTTTGAAATTTTGAAATTTTGAAATTTTTGAAATTTTTAAAATTTTTGAAATTTTGAAATTTTTGAAATTTTTGAAATTTTGAAATTTTGAAATTTTTGAAATTTTTAAAATTTTTAAAATTTTGAAATTTTGAAATTTTGAAATTTTGAAATTTTTGAAATTTTGAAATTTTGAAAATTTTGAAATTTTGAAAATTTTTGAAATTTTAAAATTTTTAAAATTTTGAAATTTTGAAAATTTTGAAATTTTTGAAATTTTGAAATTTTGAAATTTTTAAATTTTGAAATTTTTGAAATAATTTTGAAATTTTGAAATTTTTGAAATTTTTGAAATTTTTGAAATTTTGAAATTTTGAAATTTTGAAATTTTTGAAATTTTGAAATTTTGAAATTTTTGAAATTTTTGAAATTTTTAAAATTTTGAAATTTTTGAAATTTTGAAATTTTTGAAATTTTGAAATTTTGAAATTTTGAAATTTTGAAATTTTGAAATTTTGAAATTTTGAAAATTTTTTGAAATTTTGAAATTTTTGAAATTTTTGAAATTTTGAAATTTTTGAAATTTTGAAATTTTTGAAATTTTTGAAATTTTGAAATTTTTGAAATTTTTGAAATTTTGAATTTTTGAAATTTTTGAAATTTTTGAAATTTTGAAATTTTTGAAATTTTTGAAATTTTGAAATTTTGAAATTTTGAAATTTTTGAAATTTTTGAAATTTTGAAATTTTGAAATTTTGAAATTTTGAAATTTTGAAATTTTTGAAATTTTGAAATTTTGAAATTTTTGAAATTTTAAAATTTTGAAATTTTGAAAATTTTTAAATTTTGAAATTTTTGAAATTTTGAAATTTTGAAATTTTTGAAATTTTTGAAATTTTGAAATTTTGAAATTTTTGAAATTTTGAAATTTTGAAATTTTTGAAATTTTGAAATTTTTGAAATTTTGAAATTTTTAAAAATTTTGAAATTTTGAAATTTTTGAAATTTTGAAAATTTTGAAATTTTTGAAATTTTGAAATTTTGAAATTTTGAAATTTTGAAATTTTGAAATTTTGAAATTTTTGAAATTTTTGAAATTTTTAAAATTTTGAAATTTTGAAATTTTGAAATTTTGAAATTTTGAATTTTTGAAATTTTTGAAATTTTTAAAATTTTGAAATTTTAAAATTTTGAAATTTTTTTGAAATTTTTAAAATTTTGAAATTTTTGAAATTTTTGAAATTTTGAAATTTTGAAAATTTTGAAATTTTGAAATTTTGAAAATTTTTTGAAATTTTTGAAATTTTTGAAAATTTTGAAATAAAAATTTTGAAATTTTGAAATTTTTGAAATTTTTGAAAATTTTTGAAATTTTGAAATTTTTGAAATTTTGAAATTTTTGAAATTTTGAAATTTTTGAAATTTTGAAATTTTTGAAATTTTGAAATTTTGAAATTTTGAAATTTTTGAAATTTTGAAATTTTGAAATTTTGAAATTTTTGAAATTTTTAAAATTTTTGAAATTTTGAAATTTTGAAATTTTTGAAATTTTTAAATTTTGAAATTTTGAAATTTTTGAAATTTTGAAATTTTTAAAATTTTTGAAATTTTGAAATTTTTGAATTTTGAAATTTTGAAATTTTGAAATTTTGAAATTTTTGAAAATTTTTGAAATTTTTGAAATTTTTGAAATTTTGAAATTTTGAAATTTTTTGAAATTTTTGAAATTTTTGAAATTTTGAAATTTTTGAAATTTTGAAATTTTTGAAATTTTGAAATTTTGAAATTTTTGAAATTTTGAAATTTTTGAAATTTTTGAAATTTTAAAATTTTTGAAATTTTGAAATTTTGAAATTTTGAAATTTTTGAAATTTTGAAATTTTGAAATTTTTAAATTTTTGAAATTTTGAAATTTTGAAATTTTAAAATTTTAAATTTTGAAATTTTTGAAATTTTTGAAATTTTGAAATTTTTGAAATTTTGAAATTTTGAAATTTTTGAAATTTTTGAAATTTTGAAATTTTGAAATTTTGAAATTTTGAAATTTTGAAATTTTTTGAAATTTTGAAATTTTTAAAATTTTGAAATTTTGAAATTTTGAAATTTTGAAATTTTTGAAATTTTGAAATTTTGAAATTTTGAAATTTTTTGAAATTTTTGAAATTTTTGAAATTTTGAAATTTTGAAATTTTTGAAATTTTTTAAAATTTTTGAAATTTTGAAAAATTTTGAAATTTTTTTTGAATTTTTTGAAATTTTGAAATTTTTGAAATTTTGAAATTTTTGAAATTTTGAAATTTTGAAATTTTTGAATTTTTGAAATTTTTGAAATTTTGAAATTTTTGAAATTTTTGAAATTTTTGAAATTTTGAAATTTTGAAATTTTTGAAATTTTTGAAATTTTTGAAATTTTTTTGAAATTTTTGAAATTTTTGAAATTTTGAAATTTTTTTGAAATTTTTGAAATTTTGAAATTTTTGAAATTTTTGAAATTTTGAAATTTTTGAAATTTTGAAATTTTTGAAATTTTGAAATTTTGAAAATTTTGAAATTTTTGAAATTTTTGAAATTTTGAAATTTTTGAAATTTTTGAAATTTTGAAAATTTTGAAATTTTTGAAATTTTTTTTGAAATTTTTGAAATTTTTTGAAATTTTGAAATTTTTGAAATTTTGAAATTTTTAAATTTTTAAAATTTTTGAAATTTTTGAAATTTTGAAATTTTTGAAATTTTTGAAATTTTTAAATTTTGAAATTTTTGAAATTTTGAAATTTTTGAAATTTTGAAATTTTGAAATTTTGAAATTTTGAAATTTTTGAAATTTTTAAAATTTTGAAATTTTTGAAATTTTGAAATTTTGAAATTTTTTGAAATTTTTGAAATTTTGAAATTTTTGAAATTTTGAAATTTTTGAAATTTTTGAAATTTTTGAAATTTTTGAAATTTTTGAAATTTTTGAAATTTTGAAATTTTTGAAATTTTTGAAATTTTTGAAATTTTTAATTTTGAAATTTTGAAATTTTGAAATTTTTGAAATTTTTGAAATTTTTGAAATTTTTAAAATTTTGAAATTTTTGAAATTTTTTGAAATTTTTTGAAATTTTTGAAATTTTTGAAATTTTGAAATTTTGAAATTTTGAATTTTTGAAATTTTGAAATTTTTTGAAATTTTTGAAATTTTTGAAATTTTGAAATTTTGAAATTTTTGAATTTTTAAAATTTTGAAATTTTTGAAATTTTGAAATTTTTGAAATTTTGAAATTTTTGAAATTTTGAAATTTTGAAATTTTGAAATTTTTGAAATTTTGAAATTTTGAAATTTTGAAATTTTTGAAATTTTTAAAATTTTTGAAATTTTTGAAATTTTGAAATTTTTGAAATTTTGAAATTTTGAAAATTTTTGAAATTTTGAAATTTTGAAATTTTGAAATTTTGAAATTTTAAAATTTTGAAATTTTGAAATTTTTAAATTTTGAAATTTTTATTTGAAATTTTTGAAATTTTTGAAATTTTTGAAATTTTTTAAAATTTTTGAAATTTTGAAATTTTGAAATTTTTGAAATTTTGAAATTTTTGAAATTTTTGAAATTTTGAAATTTTTGAAATTTTGAAATTTTTGAAATTTTTGAAATTTTTGAAATTTTTGAAATTTTGAAATTTTGAAATTTTGAAATTTTGAAATTTTGAAATTTTGAAAAATTTTGAAATTTTGAAATTTTGAAAATTTTTAAAATTTTTGAATTTTTGAAATTTTTGAAATTTTAATTTGAAATTTTTAAAATTTTGAAATTTTTGAAATTTTTGAAATTTTGAAATTTTTGAAATTTTTGAAATTTTTGAAATTTTTGAAATTTTGAAATTTTGAAATTTTTGAAATTTTTGAAATTTTTGAATTTTTGAAATTTTGAAATTTTTGAAATTTTTGAAATTTTTGAAATTTTTGAAATTTTGAAATTTTGAAATTTTGAAATTTTGAAAATTTTGAAATTTTTGAAATTTTGAAATTTTGAAATTTTGAAATTTTGAAATTTTGAAATTTTTGAAATTTTGAAATTTTGAAATTTTGAAATTTTGAAATTTTTGAAATTTTTTGAAATTTTTGAAATTTTTTTGAAATTTTGAAATTTCTGAAATTTTTGAAATTTTGAAATTTTGAAATTTTTGAAATTTTTTGAAATTTTGAAATTTTTGAAATTTTGAAATTTTTGAAATTTTGAAATTTTGAAATTTTGAAATTTTTGAAATTTTGAAATTTTGAAAATTTTTAAAATTTTTGAAATTTTTGAAATTTTGAAATTTTTGAAATTTTGAAATTTTGAAATTTTTTGAAATTTTGAAATTTTTGAAATTTTGAAATTTTTGAAATTTTGAAATTTTGAAATTTTGAAATTTTGAAATTTTTGAAATTTTTGAAATTTTGAAATTTTTGAAATTTTTGAAATTTTAAAATTTTGAAATTCTTGAAATTTTTGAAATTTTGAAATTTTTTTTGAAATTTTTGAAATTTTGAAATTTTGAAATTTTGAAATTTTGAAATTTTTGAAATTTTGAAATTTTGAAATTTTGAAATTTTTAAATTTTTGAAATTTTTGAAATTTTGAAATTTTGAAATTTTTGAAACTTTGAAATTTTGAAAATTTTGAAATTTTTGAAATTTTGAAATTTTTGAAATTTTGAAATTTTGAAATTTTGAAATTTTTGAAATTTTGAAATTTTTGAAATTTTTAAATTTTTGAAATTTTTGAAATTTTGAAATTTTGAAATTTTTGAAATTTTGAAATTTTTGAAATTTTTTGAAATTTTTGAAATTTTGAAATTTTTGAAATTTTGAAATTTTTGAAATTTTGAAATTTTTGAAATTTTGAAATTTTTGAAATTTTTGAAATTTTGAAATTTTTTAAAATTTTTGAAATTTTGAAATTTTTGAAATTTTGAATTTTGAAATTTTGAAATCTTTGAAACTTTGAAATTTTTGAAATTTTTGAAATTTTGAAATTTTTGAATTTTGAAATTTTTGAAATTTTCGAAATTTTTGAAATTTTTGAAATTTTTGAAATTTTTGAAATTTTGAAATTTTTGAAATTTTGAAATTTTGAAATTTTGAAATTTTGAAATTTTGAAATTTTTGAAATTTTGAAATTTTAGAAATTTTGAATTTTTTGAAATTTTTGAAATTTTGAAATTTTTGAAATTTTTGAAATTTTGAAATTTTTGAAATTTTTTGAATTTTGAAATTTTGAAATTTTGAAATTTTTGAAATTTTTGAAATTTTTGAAATTTTGAAATTTTGAAATTTTGAAATTTTTGGAAATTTTTAAAATTTTTGAAATTTTGAAATTCTTGAAATTTGAAATTTTTGAAATTTTTGAAATTTTGAAATTTTGAAATTTTGAAATTTTTGAAATTTTTGAAATTTTGAAATTTTTGAATTTTGAAATTTTTGAAATTTTGAAATTTTGAAATTTTGAAATTTTGAATTTTTGAAATTTTTGAAATTTTGAAATTTTGAAATTTTTGAAATTTTGAAATTTTGAAATTTTGAAATTTTGAAATTTTGAAATTTTTGAAATTTTTGAAATTTTTGAATTTTGAAATTTTGAAATTTTGAAATTTTGAAATTTTTGAAATTTTAATTTAAATTTTAAATTGAAATTTTGAAATCTTGAAATTTTTGAAATTTTGAAATTTTTGAAACTTTGAATTTTTGAAATTTTGAAATTTTTGAAATTTTGAAATTTTGAAATTTTTGAAATTTTGAAATTTTTGAAATTTTGAAATTTTGAAATTTTGAAATTTTTGAAATTTTGAATTTTTGAAATTTTGAAATTTTTGAAATTTTTGAAATTTTGAAATTCTTTGAATTTTTGAAATTTTTTGAAATTTTGAAATTTTTAAAATTTTTGAAATTTTTTAAAATTTTGAAATTTTGAAATTTTTGAAAATTTTGAAATTTTGAAATTTTGAAATTTTTGAAATTTTTGAAATTTTGAAAATTTTTGAAATTTTGAAATTTTGAAATTTTTAAAATTTTGAAATTTTGAAAATTTTTGAAATTTTGAAATTTTGAAATTTTTGAAATTTTGAAATTTTTGAAATTTTTGAAATTTTTGAAATTTTGAAATTTTTGAAATTTTTGAAATTTTTGAAATTTTGAAATTTTTAAAACTTTTGAAATTTTGAAATTTTTGAAATTTTTAAAATTTTTGAAAATTTTTTGAAATTTTGAAATTTTTGAAATTTTTGAAATTTTTGAAATTTTGAAATTTTGAAATTTTGAAATTTTGAAATTTTTGAAATTTTTGAAATTTTGAAATTTTGAAATTTTGAAATTTTTGAAATTTTGAAATTTTTAAAAATTTTGAAATTTTTGAAATTTTGAAATTTTGAAATTTTGAAATTTTGAAATTTTGAAATTTTTAAATTTTTGAAATTTTTGAAATTTTTGAAACTTTTGAAATTTTTGAATTTTTGAAATTTTGAAATTTTGAACTTTTGAAATTTTTGAAATACTTTTGAAATTTTGAAATTTTTGAAATTCTGAAATCTTAAACCTTTGAAATTTTGAAATTTTTGAAATTTTTAAAATTTTGAAATTTTGAAATTTTGAACTTTTTGAAATTTTGAAATTTTGAAACTTTTGAAATTTTTTAAAATTTTTGAAATCTCTTGAAACTTCGAACTTTTGAAAATTTTAAAAATTTTGAAATTTTGAAATTTTTGAAATTCTTGAAACTTTTGAAACTTTTGAAACTTTTGAAATTTTGAAATTTTTGAACTCTTTGAAATTTTTGAAATTTTTGAAATTTTTGAAATTTTGAACCTTTGAAATTTTGAAATTTTGAAATTTTTGAAATTTTTTTTTGAAATTTTTAAATTTTGAAATTTTGAACTTTTGAAATTTTAAAATTTTGCAAAATTTTTGAAATTTTGAAATTTTGAAATCTTTGAAATTTTGAAATTTTTGAAATTTTCGAAATTTTTGAAATTTTTTGAAATTTTTGAAATTTGAAAATTTTTGAAATTTTGAAAATTTTGAACTTTTTGAAATTTTTGAAACTTTGAAATTTTGAAATTTTGAAAGTTCTGAAATTTTTGAAATTTTGAAATTTTTGAAATTTTTGAAATTTTGAAATTTTGAAATTTTGAAATTTTGAAATTTTTGAACTTTTTGAAATTGTGAAATTTTTGAAATTTTGAAATTTTTGAAATTTATTTGAAATTTTGAAATTCCTTAAAATTTGAAACTTTGAAATTTTTGAAATTTTTGAAACTTTTGAAATTTTTGAAATTTTTGAAATTTTGAAATTTTGAATTTTGAATTGAAATTTTTAAATTTTGAAATTTTGAAATTTTAAAATTTGAAATTTTTAAATTTTTGAAATTTTTGAAATTTTGAAATTTTTGAATTTTGAAATTTAGAAATTTTTTGAAATTTTGAAATTTTTGAAATTTTTGAAACTTTTGAAATTTTGAAATTTTTGAAATTTTGAAATTTTTGAAATTTTAAAATTTTAAAATTTTGAAATTTTTGAAATTTTTGAAATTTTTTTCCTTGAAATTTTTTGAAATTTTGAATTTTGAAATTTTGAAATTTTGAAATTTTTAAAATTTTTGAAATTTTTGAAATTTGAAATTTTGAAATTTTGAATTTTTTGAAATTTTTTGAAATTTTGAAATTTTTGAAATTTTGAAATTTATTGAAATTTTTGAAATTTTTGAAATTTTTGAATTTTTGAAATTTTGAAATTTTTGAAATTTTTGGAAATTTTTGAAATTTTGAAATTTTTAAATTTTGAAATTTTTAAAATTTTGGAAACTTGAAATTTTTGAAATTTTTAAAATTTTGAAATTTTTGAAATTTTGAAATTTTGAATTTTGAAATTTTTGAAATTTTTGAAATTTTTGAAATTTTGAAATTTTTGAAATTTTTGAAATTTTAAAATTGAAATTTTTGAAATTTTTGAAATTTTGAAATTTTTGAAATTTTGAAATTTTTGAAATTTTGAAATTTTTGAAATTTTTAAATTTTGAAATTTTTTGAATTTTTGAAATTTTTGAAATTTTTGAAATTTTGAAATTTTGAAATTTTTGAAATTTTGAAATTTTTGAAATTTTGTGAAATTTTGAAATTTTGAAATTTTTGAAATTTTGAAATTTTGAAATTTTGAAATTTTGAAAATTTTTGAAATTTTAAATTTTGAAATTTTGAAATTTGAATTTTTGAAATTTTTGAAATTTTAAAATTTTAAATTTTAAAATTTTGAAATTTTTAAATTTTGAAATTTTTGAAATTTTTGAAATTTTTAAATTTTTGAAATTTTAAAATTTTGAAATTTTGAAATTTTGAAATTTTTTGAATTTTTAAAATTTTTGAAACTTTTGGAATTTTTGAAATTTTGAAATTTTGAAATTTTTGAAATTTTGAAATTTTTGAAGATTTTGATATTGAAATTTTGAACTTTTGAGGGGGAAATTTTTGGAGTTTTGAATACAGGTAGAGTTTTTGAAATTTTGAAATTTTTGAAATTTTTAAAATTTGGAGAATTTTTTGAAATTTTGTTAAAGTTTTAGAACGGGATTTAGAATTTTTAAAATTTTGAAATTTTTGAAATTTTCAAATTTTGGGAAATTTTTAAATTTTGAAATACCTGAGGTACAGCCAATTTTTAAATTTTGAAATTTTGAAATTTTGAAATTTTTAAATTTTTGAAAATTTTGAAATTTTGAGGATTTTTGAAATTTTTGAAATTTTGGGATTTTGAAATTTTGAAATTTTAAAAATTTTGAGAAATTAATTGGAGATTTTGAGAATTTTTGAAAATTTTGAAATTTTAAAATTTTAAAATATTCTCGGAAATTTTGGTACAATTTTAAAATTTTTAGTACTGATGTAAAGGTTTGGAGATTTTGAGAATGTTGTTTTAAATTTTTGAAATTTTTGAAATATTGACTATTTTTGGGGTTTCGAAATTTCGAAATGTTTGAAAATTTTGAGATTTTGCAAATTTTGAAGGTACAAGAAATTTTGAAATTTTGTAAATTTTTTTAAAATTTTGAAATTTTTTGAAATTTTGAAAGTGCAAAATTTTTGAAATTTTGGTAAATTTTAAAATTTTGAAATATTTAAAATTTTGAAATTTATCAAATTTTAAATTTTGAATTTTTAAAATTTTAAAATTTTTAATTTTTGAGAATTTTTAAAATTTTAAAATTTTGAGTTTTTGGAAAGGTAGACATTTTGAGTTTGTTTTGAGTTTTGAAATTTTTAAAATTACAAAATTTTAAAATTTCTAGTCGAAATTTTACAATTTTGAAATTTTGAAATTTTTGAAATTTTTTAAATTTTGAAATTTTTAAATTTTAAGTTTGAACTTTTTGAATTTGTAAATTTTGAATTTTTGAAATTTTTGAAATTTTGAATTTTTGGATTTTGAATTTAATTTGAAATTTTGAAAGTTTGAAATTTTTGACTTTTTGAAATTTTGAAATTTTGAAATTTTATTGGTGAATTTTGAAATTTTGAAATTTTAGAAATTTTGAAAATTTTTGAATTTTAGAAATTTTTGAATTATGAGATTTTGAAATTTTAGAATTTTACGAAAATTTTTAAAATATTGAGAGTTTTGAAATTTTGAAATTTTTTGAAATTTTAAATTTTTAAATTTTGAAATTTTGAAATTTTTAAATTTTGAAATTTTGAAATTTTTGAAATTTTTGAAATTTTGAAATTTTTGAAATTTTTGAAATTTTTGAAATTTTGAAATTTTAAAATTTTGAAAATTTTTAAATAAAATTTTAAAATTTTAAAATTTTGAAATTTTTAAAATTTTAAAATTTTTAAATTTTGAAATTTGGAAATTTTGAAATTTTTGAAATTTTTGAAATTTTGAAATTTTAAATTTTTGAATTTTGAAAATTTTGAATTTTGAATTTTGAAATTTTTTGAATTTTGAAAATTTTTGAAATTTTGAATTTTGAACTTTCGAATTTGAA
>JAECXW010000470.1:0-11218 GCA_018153365.1 Drosophila fuyamai | reverse complement strand
TAACCATGGACCTTGACAATTTGTTTACTAATTTCGATGCCTTCTTCCTTTGAAGTAAACTTATGACGAGATCATCCACGTAATGATGTTCAATAATAGCATCTGCTGCCCTTGGAAATTGCTCTCTTCCTTCAGCATTGCGATTCTTGACATAATCGGCACAAAACGGTGAGCATATGGCGCCAAATATTAAGGAAGTTTCATATATAATGTCGAATTGGTTGAGTCAAGTCTCCATTTCTCCATAAAAAGCGCTGGTGCGTGTTGATCAGTTTCTGTGCACCTGCATTTGGGAAAACATTTCCCGAATATCTGTGGTTACACCAGATTTAGTTTCTGTCTGAACTGCATAAGAATGGCTATCAAAGACTTAAGTTGTCAGGACCTTTAAGTAACGCTTAAGTGACATTCTTCGACCTCAGCAGCAGCGTCGAACAATCAGCATTTCTTGTAACGACCTGATTTTTTTAATTTCTGCTCGCTACGTAAATGCGGCTAGCTCAGAGAGGTTGTGAGTTCGTCCACCAAATTTATATTGAGTGACCGCCCGTGACCAAAGGATAACGCCAGAAATGACTCCCACCGGGGGCGGCAAGGTGTATCGCCTTGCAGGGAACCGAAGTAACGCCTTATCGCCTAGCCACCTTTATCGCCCGGCTTCCGGAGTTCAGCTCTGACAACGGCAAGGTGTATCGCCTAGCAGGTAGAACAAAGTTCTCCCTTATCGCCTAGCCACCTTTATCGCCCACCGCGCAAGGACTCTAAGTTTGATTTTACCACGACCTAGCACCGAGCGATCTCAGTGCCAGCTCAGCCTTGTAGACTTGTCGTCGGTCGGCGTCTCGACTTTGCGATCTGGATCCTTGGGCATTTCGGTTTCGATTTGTACTTATTCCGCGTTCACGCACTCGCTCTGATTCTCGCACTGTACTGGGGCTCGAGCTGCGCTTGCGCCGTCCTTTTTATAGGCGCTGTAGGTGCCGTTATTTCCCTGGGTCCAAGGTCCACTGAGGTACCCGTTAATCTACGGTGTGTCCTCTTGGGCGGGTCCGAAGTCCGCCAATTTACTGTATGACCCCCGTTGCCCTTGCCGGGGCGCGGGTCCAAGGTCCATCGAGGTACTGTTAATTCACGGTGTCCTCTTTGGGCGGTCCGAAGTCCGGCAATTCACCGTATGATATATATGGATGCCCTTCATTTCTCCGGCTTTCGCCTCCTCCGCTGTTGCAAGGCCGATCTCCTGTAGTCGGGTCCCGAGGGGAGTTTATGACTCTCACATTTCCCTTCCTTCGGAAACGTAATGAAAGTGGTGACTTTCCCCGCCCTTGATGTGTAGACTACTCGAATTCCCTGCGTGATCTTGACTGTTTGATGTTCCCAGACAGTTCCCTGAAAGACTTAACCTTTCCCCAGACTGTTTTCCTAAAAAGACTTTACTCGCACAGCTCCTTAAAAGACTTGAACTTTCCCAAGTGACTGTTTCCCTAAAATACTTTTTCATACAGCTCCTTGAAAGATTATTTCCCAGACTGTTTCCTGTTCCCAGACAGTTCCCAGACAGTTCCCAGTTCCTCAGACAGTTCCCAGTTCCCCTGCGTGGAATTCGAATTTTCCGGCCCAGACATTTCCCCAAACTAAAAGTCACCATCTCGTTTTCCTCGGTCCGGCAACTCCTGGAATCTCATCACGATCGCGTTCATCGATTGCGGGTTCCAGTGTTGCCATCCTCGCTGCCTTTTTGTTGTCTTAAGTTGCCTTTTGAACATAGCAATAACCAATTTGTAAACCCATCGATCGTAACTATCGATCGACCGCCTATCCCGGCGCCCCTGTCCCTATTGCCTTTTGAACATCCCTCTGACTCTACCACCTGTTTGCCACCCGGATGCGGTAGCGGACGCCGTCTACTACCAGGAGCTGGGCCCAGCGGCTGCTACGGGCTCTCTTCCGCTGCCTTTTGGCCTCGGCTGCCACTCTGGGCGGCCACCCTTCCTCGGTCATCTCCTCCCAGCGGCTGTCCGCCGAATGTTGTCGGCTCACCGACGGCCTTCGCTGGTGGGGACCGCGGCTCCGGGCACGATGTCAGCCTGGCGACTTTGGGCGTCCGTGCGGCTGGCCCTTTTCTGATGACGGCCACACCCAAGGCCCTTTCCCCAGAACTCCGGCTTCCCACCGAGCCGTTTTGCTGGCAACGGCGTTGGCGTTAGCACCCACGGCGGCGGTGGAGACGGCGGTGTTCCTGCTCCGTGCCGTGGTGCCTGGGATGGCGGGAGCTCTGCGGCGGTGACGGTGGTGGCGGTGCTGCTGCCCGGGGGCGGCGACGGTGGTGGCGGTGTTGCTGCCCGGGGCGGTGACGGTGGTGGCGGTGGCGGTGTTGCTGCCCGGGGCGGCGACGGCGGTAGCGGTGGCGGTGTTGCTGCCCGGGGCGGCGACGGCGGTAGCGGTGGCGATGGTGATGGTGAGCGGCGACGGCGGTGGCGGTGCCTGCGGCGGCGGTTGCTCCGTAGGGCCCGGCTGTGCCCAGATCGCCGCCTCTTCGGCCTCAGCCTAATCCAGCCGCTTTGCCACTCCCTGGCCGCGGCGGCTGCCCGTGCCACCGCCCGCTGCGCGAATACTGCCGCACCACCTCCGCCCGGGTCGCGAATATTCGCTTCATCTCTCCGGGCGGCCTGATGGCGCTGCGACTTCCGTCTGCCCATGTGGCCAGCTGTCGGTGAGTTCTCCGATATTACCCGCCGCCTGGACCCCGTTGGCACGCATAGCTTCCATGATGTGACATCCTCGTTGCCTGCTCTGTGCGGTGTGGGCGATATAGCTGGTCGGCTTCTGTCATAGTCTGGTTATTTTTGGGGATTTTGGGAAATCTTTCTCCGCATATCCCTTATCCAGCTACACTCTCGCCGGTTTCCTTGTGCGGTTCCTGTGTTTTTACCCGTCGACACGTTTCTGGCAGTGGCTGTCGTGATAGTGCGTCTACTACTATATTCAGCTGGCCCTTTCTGTACGCGATCTCAAAGTCATATTGCTGCAGTTCCAGCGCCCATCGTGCGATTCTTTCCGGGTTGGGCTCTCGATGCTATTCAACCACTTAAGTATATGATCCGTGATCACTTTGAAGTGGTAGCCCCTCCAAGTATGGCCATAATTTGCGTATGGCTCACACATGGCCCAGGCATTCCTTCTCAGTCGCTGAGAAAATTTTTCCGAACCATTCAGGGTCCCATTGGAATACGAGATCACCCTCTCGCCTTGGTCGGAATTCTTGTGTGAGAATAGCACCGAGCCTGTAGCACAAAACGCCCGTACCACGACGCCCTCCCAAATATTGCCGTAACTCCTTAACGTTGGCCGGTGGTTTTATTAAGGCAATTGCCGACACTTTTTCTGGGTCTGTTCCGATGCTCTTGGTCTGTTTCTTAGGTCTGTATTGTGCCCTTTTCTAAAAAACTTTAATTTTTCCGCATTTACTTTCAGGTTGGCAGCCCGTAGTCTCTTAAACACTTCCTTCAGGGCTTTCCATGTGCTCCTTTTCGGAGCGTCTGCGTCCAATGACGATAATGCTCATCCTGGATACGCGAAAGCGTGCGGCATCATTTCTGGTCCAATGTCTGAGACATCCTTTTTTTCCAGCAGCTCATCTACCTTTGGCATTGTACGGTATTACGTTGATGTTCCCTTTATTCCTTCCAGTTCGTCCAACTCGGCTTTTAAAAAATCCCTCCGACATCCTTTTCCGCAAATCTTTGGGTGTTTCAACTACAGTTGCATTTCTTCCGCCTGCAGGTCGCCCATTAATCGAGAGGCAGGCACCTTGCAATCCCTGGCCGCCCCTCGGAGGCTGGGGTCGCTGGGCGTTTCCTGACCCGGAACAGCAATGAACCGTCCGAACTCCTATTTTCCGCATCGCCAGCGTAAAACGAAGCCGTTGGTTTCGGTATTCCTTCGCCCAGTGGTCTGGACTCCCACATCTGCGGCAAGTTTGTTGGTTCGTGGTTGCGCGGCGTACTTCGTGGTTGTGCGTCCGGGTCTTCCTGGCACTGCCTGCACAATGCAACCCTGTTTGTCTGATCTTGGCCTAGGTACTTGGGTGGCTCTGCCTCTGCGGTTTGCGGGGATTGTTTTCCAGCTCGAACTCTCTAACGCTGCTGGTCGAGCTCTCAAATTCGTCTGCCAGCAGCCATCAATGTATCCTAATTTCGACATTCGGTATAGGGCGAACGAAACATTCCGGAGTCTTTCGGCGCTGTTCTCCCTATCCTCTAGTTTCTTTGGTCGATGCAATCAGTGGCCGCATCAGGGTCTGCATCTCCACCATAAAATTCCCTTGAAGCTCTCCTCGTAGGCTTGCTTCCTCTGCTTCGATGACCTGGTCCGAGCTAAGCCATGTAATCTTTGGAGGCAGAAGTAATTTTGGAAGCTGTATATGAAGTCTCCCGAGGTCTCCCCAGTGCCGATTGTAGGCGATGAACCACTTGGCTCCTGGCTCTTGAGCAGATCCATAAAAATTACTGAGGGATCGGTTTATGCCGAGACCGTAAGCCGCGACTGACCACTGGGTGGCCTCCAAAATTCAGCTAGCGGCTTGTCGCTCCGCCGTAGCGGAAATTCCACTCCCGACCTGCTTGCCACCTCGTGTAGTCCTGCGTGCGTCCTGGAACTCTCCTTTCCCTGGCTATTCCCGCTGCTGGCTTGCGTGGCTTGCGTTTCCCGACATCCAAGCTCGCTATCAGGGCCATCGGCACTCGCGGTTGTGATTTTGAATTTGGCGTGGGCATTTTCCGGAATTTCTTTTCCAGGCCCGTTACCAAATCGGCGCATGTCTGGCTCTCTGCCGGTCTGGTCGCACGCATTGAAAGTCTCCTAGAGTCTTCCTCATCGAGCAACGACTGAGCCCTCCAGTTCTATTCCTGCAGAACTTGAACTCACACGTTCGAAGTCCTCCTTCCTGAGATTATAAACCAAGAGACTTCCCATCTTGAACTTTTGTTTCCTTGGTCAGACAATCAATCTTGGGCGCCAGATTTAACGACCTGACTCTTTAATTTCAAGCCTACACTGTAAACGGGGCTAGCTCAGAGAGGTAGGGTGACGTTCGTTCCACCAAATTTGGAGTATTGAGTGACCGTCCGTGACCAAAGGATAACGCCAGAAATGATTAGGTTGGTGCTTGTTTTTTTATTGTTTCACTAAGATAAGGGAGCCCTATTGCTTTTTAATCTGCTCTTTGTGCTGTCGCTGTCTTCGTTGCGTCCTGGCTCGCTGCTGCGCTGCCTCCTGGCTTGCTGTGTCGCTCCCTTGGCCTGCTACTGCGCTGCTTCGGCTTTGTTGCCTGGGTGACTGAGATCAGGATTGCTCCACCAAAACCCTGGATGTTAAGGCGAGCTTCCCTACTGGGCGCCAGGAGGCGTGAACCTGTGTTACGCCTTACGTGCTAGCCACTTTAGTCGCCTTCGGTTTCTGGAGTTCAGTTTGGACTTTCTGTCCAGGCAAGTACTCGCCTAGCAGGTATGAACAAAGTTCTCGGGGATCGCGCCTAGCCACCGTTATCGCCTGACACCGCACAAAGGACTCCTCCTGAAGTTTGATTTCACCACGACCTAGCACCCGTTGGATCTCAGCGTTGTGCAGTTTCAGCCTTTGAGAATTGCTGTCGCTGTCGTTCGGCGTCTCGACATTGCGATCTTGATCCTTGGGCACTTCCTGGTTTCACTTTGTACTTTTTCCGCGTTCACGCACTCGCTGATTCACTGATTCTCGCGCACTCGCACTGTCTCGAGCTGCGCTTGCGTCCGTCCTTTCTTTTATAGGCGCTGTAGGTGCCGTTGGTTCCCACCGGGGTCCAAGGTCCACTGAGGTACCGGGTCCGAAGTCCGCCAATTAACGTATGACCCGTTGCCCTTGCCGGGCGCGGGGTCCAAGGTCCATCGAGGTACCGTTAATTCACGGTGTGTCCTCTTTGGGCGGGTCCGAAGTTCGCCAATTCAACGTATGCACCTCGTTTCACTTAGCCATAAGGAGGGCTTCCGGAAGGTTCGAATGTTTCGTACATTTGAACTGGACCGCCCTTCAGGCTCCGGCTTCTGCCTCCGCCGCCTGTTGCAGAGGCCGGATCCCTGCCATCCGGGATTTGTGGGGGAGTCCCATGACTCCTCACTCCTTTTATCTGGCTTGTGTATCTGTTTTGGACCACGAAATGGGGTATGTAACCATACAAGATTGGAAGAGTCACTAGAATTCAGAAGGTACTAAGTTCTCAAGAGCGTAGTCCTTTGAGAGATATTTGGCCATTTCCGATTTGTATTTTTAGCAAACTCTGACTTAGCGTTTCATTTTCTCTCGATTCCATGTAACCTCTTTTCAGCCATCTTGTAACTATTAGTCGCAATTACGTTTTCCTTCATGGTAATCCTATTTCAAAACGTTTTCCAATTCAATTTGTTTTTCGGTCAATAGGTTTTTGCTCTTATATCATCAACGGATTCTATTGGAGGCAAATTATTCATTCCAAGAATTTTCAGATTCCCACAGAAGTCGGTAACTACATCCTGCCATTGGTCTCTGTTTCCACGAAATGTACGTGAAATACTCTACATTTTTTGTCCTGGGCCATAAGCTAACCATCCCAGCTTTGTGTTGATTGCTACTGGCTGTGTGGTCTCTTTTCACAATATTTTGTGGCAACCCTAAGTGGGCGTTATCGAGCCCTATTAGCAAAACAGGCTTGACGTGTGTATAATCAAGGATTGGTACGTCAGTTAGGTGTTCATATTAATACAGATGAAAAGGACTGTTCTGGTAAATCTAGATTCTTTACAGTTTGTACGCCTTTTAGGTCGTAATGTTCTTCAGCGTAATACACGGCTATTTCAAGTCATACTCTTTTAGACATTTCAACACTCTTCCGTTATCTTTCACTGTAGGGTTAATGGAAATTGTTTACCTTTTAATCCCAATTGATCTGCGATAACTTCCTCCAACAAGATTGCTGCACTTCCGTCGTCAAACATGGCGAATGTTTCCATTTTCCATTTGGTCCATTCAAATTAACTGGGATGATTTTAAAAAGGTATGGAAGTGCGTCTGTAGAGTTTGGATAGCAATTGAGTAAAGGCTTCGAATCCGTGGTTGGGGAAGTTCGAGTATTTAAAATTGTGCAGACTGACATGATGTGAATGATACAAGCCTTAGATTCCGGCAAATTCGCTTGTTTCTGCAAACCTGCATGCTTTGTCCATTTTTAAAGGCATGCAGAGCTCAATACGGTTCTCTTTTACAATGTTCGCATCGCAATTTGACCTCAGTTTGTGCTGACGCGATAAATACTGGCTTCGAGTTTGGTAATAGGTAATTGTCTTCCTGAAGTAAATCCACCACTGCGCACAATCGACCCACTATTCTTGCAGTAGAGCTCAACCAAGGGAAAATTCGGTGATAGAAGAAGACACGGCTTTACTCTCCGCGCTCTTGAGCCATTCCATCTGTAAATGAGTTGGGGAAGTTTTGTTAGAAGTTCTTCTAATAGGATTGGGCTATGTAAGAGATCGTTGTGGTTGGACGCTGATAAAAAATTAATCACTCCACGACATTCGTTGAGAAAGTTACGGTCTGTTCAGGCTTATTATATGGCACCTTCGGGAATTCTCCAATTCTTGTTGGTTGAACTTGAATTAGCAGTTCCCGCTGACGAAATCTAAATTACAGTTCTTGGGCATCTCATTACGTTGTCGGAATATATAAGTACGGATGCCACTGTGTTTTTGGCTTCTCCAACCAAGCATTTTTCTTAAACGCATCAGATTCTACAAATTATTGTACTGAAAATAAAAGTTGTTTAGTCATTCAAACTTTTTTTAAGCAATGACCACTTTTCGGTATTTCCAGAAAACTTAGGTAGATCATGAAGGACTTCTGGTGGAGCCCTGAGGATTTTGAATATTTCGCATTACAAGGGTTTGCATTCATAGCATCCGCTGGAGTCAGTATTATTTTCTTTACCTGTTCTGCAGCATTTACTCTCATCATTATCGCGTACACATTCAAAGAGCTGCCTCAATTGTCCAGTCAGATCGAGATTTAATCTCACGTTGATTACTCTGTAATCCTGAATGTACTGCATTTCGTATATCATGTTTAATACTTTTCCATGTCTGCTCGGAGCGCAGCCTAGCATGTCCACAATTTCAGAGTTGTCGCTCTTACTTATTTTCTTTTATTGCGAAATCATACATACCTGATGTACAATTTTGTTATGTACATCCCTCTCCTGCCTCAACACCTATATTTCCAGTATGGTTTTTCTGAGTCGAGATTCAACAAAATCTTGCCCATCGGAGGAACTCAACGTCTTTGCCTTCTTAAATTATATTGGCTCATTTAGTGGATTACCGCTTTTTAGCGACACGTTGGGGTTGTTTTATTTGCCCATGGCGGCTAGCTATTGCCCCTGTTCATAGCCGTCTTTGGTCGCGAAAAGCTATAAGCTCTACTCTTTCTGAGACAATTTTTAACAGACTTGCAAACCGAAATTTAAATGTGCAACGGGTTCTGTGACTACGTACTAATACATACACAAACTTGGCGTCCTTTTTCACACACAGCGCAGATTTCTATTGAATTTTAACAATGAAACAATTGCTGAAAATGACAACGGCGTCCGGGTCTGTGACGGTAATTGTTCTGCCAACTCGGTAAAGTACATTGATCGGTGTCTCTTTTAAACTTGGTTCAAGTATGCCTAGAGACAATAACGTCGTCTTTTCTGTGAAAGCTATACTTCGAACTTTTCCATAATTTTATGATTTTTGATCGCCTTAAAGTGAGAGCGCTTCACAATTTATAAGACGAAATTGAAGATGTTCAGTCAAATGCATACAAATTCCGTTTTCAATCTTTATTCTGCGTTTTCGTTCAAATTTTGTTCTTCCTTAGCGCGTCTACTTTTCACAACTCTTTTCTCCCCATTGCCAGTATGACCAGCTCATAACAAAACAAATCTCTTTTTCTTTTCAATAAAATATCCTTACAGGTATCAAAA
This sequence comes from Drosophila fuyamai, assembly GCA_018153365.1. NCBI lineage: Eukaryota > Metazoa > Arthropoda > Insecta > Diptera > Drosophilidae > Drosophila > Drosophila fuyamai. The sequence goes on along the minus strand of JAECXW010000470.1, from coordinate 2,184 downwards.
GAAAATCAGGGAATTTTCAAAAGAAAAGCGTTGGCTTTTGGAGCTCATCGTCTTAATAACGGAACCACCACAGACCAAGAAAATAAAAACCATTCAGGAATTCCCAGAGCCTAAGAACATATTGGAGGTCTGATCATTCTGCCTTGGCTTGGCCAGCTATTATAGACGCTCTATAAAGATTTTGCGTCGCATAGCTGACCCATCACTGATAATTTGAAGAGGGCAGAGAGGAGTGTCAGTAGACACATATCCAAGGAACATCCTGGTGCAGAATCGTGGCCCCAACGGCTGGCTTTCCGAAAACTTGCGTAAACATTCTGTGGCTTCCGAGGATGTCCTCCTCAGATACCCCACGGCTACCAAAGGCATTTGATACTTATATGCGGCCAAGATATAAGTATCTTTACCGACCACCAATCGTTTACGACCTTCGCAGTGTCGGAGTCGAATCCGAATGCGAAATCGAAAAGGTGGAAAGCCCACATCGACGGTCCCGACGCTTCAAAATGCTGCAAAAACCCGGCAAAGATAATCTTGAATTTGCAAGATGCCCTCTCAAGACAGCAACTTAATCTTATCTTCGTCTTTACAGAGAACGGTCGTGTTTTTGTTTTGCGCTCTGAATTTCATTTTTTCTTATTGAAACCACCGGGGTTTTACTTAAATCTCTTTAACGTTTCTACACCTTTAAGTGTTTCCTAACAACTTTCCGTTCGCTTCGCGAAGTGCATCGTGATTAGGCTTGTGTTTAATAAAAATTTTTATCACCATTTAATTCGGTGCTGGTTTATTCGTGATGTTTTCCATTGCCCCTCTTTGTTGCCCCTCGCTGTTGGAACGGCACACTCTAACGATAATATCTCTGAGGTGTTTTGGGCCACAGTTAATCGGTTAATCTTCCCTTTCTCTCTCTCTCTTTCGTTTTCTATTTCGTTTCGTGGTGCCTAACATCAAGAATTTGGTGCATTCAGTGTTTAACTCCCGCTCTGTCGCTGTGATCGATCTCTCATTAAAAAGTTGATTAGCTTTCGATTTTTTTGTCCGCTATAGTGCACAGTGGTCCGTGGTCAGCGAAAATGGCTTTCTGTTCATTAAAAAATTGCCAAGAAGTTATCTCACCTGGACAGTAAAGTATTCCCTGCCATACATGTGATAGAATTTTATCACGCAAAGTGTCTTGGCTATTCTGGCCTGGTTCGTGATGCCATCGATAAGAGGAGTGGCCTACGCTACTGCGATGAATGCATTGTATATGAGAACCAGGCAATAACTATTAGGCGGCTCACGAAAAACAGTATTTTGGAATTAATCCGGAACTGCCGTAAAAATACGGACCCTGATCGAGGCGCTTGAATCGAATGCTGAAAGCCGACCCGATTCCCCAAAGCGCAAAAAAGTCGCGGTCGGTGAGTGGGCATTCTATGGCAGTTGCCATGCAACCTACTGCCGATTCGATTCCAGCTCAGCTGCCAATCTTAGGCGCCACTCTAATGGTACTAAGATCAGGGCAAAAGTGATTCGGTATCCAAAGTAGCCGGAATCGATGTGGCTCCGCTATGTACTTCCGCTCAGTCCGATCAAAAATACAGTAGTGGGCCCAACACCTCATGTAGGCTTAACGTCCAGGTTACCGGCCGATACATCTTAGTACAGAAACAAATTCTGTTTTACCAAAAAATACATGTGTTATTACCAAAACGGTTATTTGTGTTCGGGGTGCTAGCTAAAACATGTATTTGTTTCACGGCTCGCCCCAGACCTCTCATCACTGGATATTACGGCTTATATCAAAATAACAAGTCCAAGTTGATGATTTGAAGGTCGAACAATTTAAATTTATTAAAACTAGGAAAGTATCATCATTTAAGATTGGTATTCTTTTGTGCTCTTTTTGCATCTGTGTGCTCCAACAGTTTCTGACCCGAGGGCATATTTGTAAAAGGAGTACCGAAGCTAAGAGAAAAAAAAAAAATAGTTCAGGAAATGGAAAGAAAGCCACCATTAAAGAACCATCCCCAGCCCCCTCCACATCTCTTCTGTCCCAAAAAACTAGCCTCCTATTTTCTTCTTTGCTATCAGAATACCAAGGAGGGCTTACTTAGTAAGCTGACTAAATTGTATTCGGATAGTTTTCTTTCCCATATAATATTATGGTATGTACAGAGACCTGGTTAAGGACGGATA
>JAECXW010000469.1:232500-262500 GCA_018153365.1 Drosophila fuyamai | reverse complement strand
AGTATTAGTATTAGTATTAGTATTAGTATTAGTATTAGTATTAGTATTAGTATTAGTATTAGTATTAGTATTAGTATTAGTATTAGTATTAGTATTAGTATTAGTATTAGTATTAGTATTAGTATTAGTATTAGTATTAGTATTAGTATTAGTATTAGTATTAGTATTAGTATTAGTATTAGTATTAGTATTAGTATTAGTATTAGTATTAGTATTAGTATTAGTATTAGTATTAGTATTAGTATTAGTATTAGTATTAGTATTAGTATTAGTATTAGTATTAGTATTAGTATTAGTATTAGTATTAGTATTAGTATTAGTATTAGTATTAGTATTAGTATTAGTATTAGTATTAGTATTAGTATTAGTATTAGTATTAGTATTAGTATTAGTATTAGTATTAGTATTAGTATTAGTATTAGTATTAGTATTAGTATTAGTATTAGTATTAGTATTAGTATTAGTATTAGTATTAGTATTAGTATTAGTATTAGTATTAGTATTAGTATTAGTATTAGTATTAGTATTAGTATTAGTATTAGTATTAGTATTAGTATTAGTATTAGTATTAGTATTAGTATTAGTATTAGTATTAGTATTAGTATTAGTATTAGTATTAGTATTAGTATTAGTATTAGTATTAGTATTAGTATTAGTATTAGTATTAGTATTAGTATTAGTATTAGTATTAGTATTAGTATTAGTATTAGTATTAGTATTAGTATTAGTATTAGTATTAGTATTAGTATTAGTATTAGTATTAGTATTAGTATTAGTATTAGTATTAGTATTAGTATTAGTATTAGTATTAGTATTAGTATTAGTATTAGTATTAGTATTAGTATTAGTATTAGTATTAGTATTAGTATTAGTATTAGTATTAGTATTAGTATTAGTATTAGTATTAGTATTAGTATTAGTATTAGTATTAGTATTAGTATTAGTATTAGTATTAGTATTAGTATTAGTATTAGTATTAGTATTAGTATTAGTATTAGTATTAGTATTAGTATTAGTATTAGTATTAGTATTAGTATTAGTATTAGTATTAGTATTAGTATTAGTATTAGTATTAGTATTAGTAGTATTAGTATTAGTATTAGTATTAGTATTAGTATTAGTATTAGTATTAGTATTAGTATTAGTATTAGTATTAGTATTAGTATTAGTATTAGTATTAGTATTAGTATTAGTATTAGTATTAGTATTAGTATTAGTATTATGTATTAGTATTAGTATTAGTATTAGTATTAGTATTAGTATTAGTATTAGTATTAGTATTAGTATTAGTATTAGTATTAGTATTAGTATTAGTATTAGTATTAGTATTAGTATTAGTATTAGTATTAGTATTAGTATTAGTATTAGTATTAGTATTAGTATTAGTATTAGTATTAGTATTAGTATTAGTATTAGTATTAGTATTAGTATTAGTATTAGTATTAGTATTAGTATTAGTATTAGTATTAGTATTAGTATTAGTATTAGTATTAGTATTAGTATTAGTATTAGTATTAGTATTAGTATTAGTATTAGTATTAGTATTAGTATTAGTATTAGTATTAGTATTAGTATTAGTATTAGTATTAGTATTAGTATTAGTATTAGTATTAGTATTAGTATTAGTATTAGTATTAGTATTAGTATTAGTATTAGTATTAGTATTAGTATTAGTATTAGTATTAGTATTAGTATTAGTATTAGTATTAGTATTAGTATTAGTATTAGTATTAGTATTAGTATTAGTATTAGTATTAGTATTAGTATTAGTATTAGTATTAGTATTAGTATTAGTATTAGTATTAGTATTAGTATTAGTATTAGTATTAGTATTAGTATTAGTATTAGTATTAGTATTAGTATTAGTATTAGTATTAGTATTAGTATTAGTATTAGTATTAGTATTAGTATTAGTATTAGTATTAGTATTAGTATTAGTATTAGTATTAGTATTAGTATTAGTATTAGTATTAGTATTAGTATTAGTATTAGTATTAGTATTAGTATTAGTATTAGTATTAGTATTAGTATTAGTATTAGTATTAGTATTAGTATTAGTATTAGTATTAGTATTAGTATTAGTATTAGTATTAGTATTAGTATTAGTATTAGTATTAGTATTAGTATTAGTATTAGTATTAGTATTAGTATTAGTATTAGTATTAGTATTAGTATTAGTATTAGTATTAGTATTAGTATTAGTATTAGTATTAGTATTAGTATTAGTATTAGTATTAGTATTAGTATTAGTATTAGTATTAGTATTAGTATTAGTATTAGTATTAGTATTAGTATTAGTATTAGTATTAGTATTAGTATTAGTATTAGTATTAGTATTAGTATTAGTATTAGTATTAGTATTAGTATTAGTATTAGTATTAGTATTAGTATTAGTATTAGTATTAGTATTAGTATTAGTATTAGTATTAGTATTAGTATTAGTATTAGTATTAGTATCTTGGTCTGAGGAACTTGTGAGATGGTTCTGAAGCCGCCTAGCTGGGGCGACCGAGCGGGTCGCAGGTTGCGGATAGCGGACGACCTCACTCGAGGCCAACTGCGAATAAGCTGGCGGTGGAAATCAAACACGGAATCGTGGACGGAAACCCCAGCAAATAAGCAGTCCCGGACAACCAGCGGGTATCTTGCAACGAGGCAGTACCGACGATGCGTTTTGTTCAGCCGCATCTAAACAGTTGCTTTACACAAACCCTATATCCCCCACACACCACCTACCCACTTCCTCTCCCAAACAACATCTCACTCCGGGCCGGACTACGGTGTAATCCGGACCGTGACAAGAGTCAGCCTGGCTGGGGGCCCGGATTAACAACTAGCTCAGTCTCAAACGGTGGGCTCAGGGAGATGGCGACCCCCTGTTCTATCAATCGCCTTACCCGGGTAACGCGGATCTCTGCCCGGGCGGACCTTTCCCCTTCTCCGCAGCTCGTGGGACCAACTATGGAATCAACATTTAAAAACACAAACAAAAAAACGGAGACGGGAACTCCACAAAAACCCGGCGCTGCAAAGACGAACGATGGTTCCACTGCAAGCACCAGTAGGGCTCAGAAAGGGCCCCATCCCAAACTAGGGATGTCGGGGGACAGAAAGACTGTCGCTAACGCCTCTGCTATGTGCGCATCTGCGCCAAAACAAGTGGTAGGCGCAGCAAAGTCTATCGGGTCACCCGCTGGTGAAAAGAAGAAGCATACATACGCAGAGAGACGGACTGCCGCCCAAACCCTGCGCTCACATGCCAGAAGCACTGTCGCCACGCCTTCGCCCGAATGGCTAAAGAAGGTAGAGTGGGCAAGGACGGTGTTTCCCAACTATGGGCAAGAGAAGCCCCAACAAGAAGGTGCTCAGGCGAAGAGGCAACGCTCCATAGAGCTGCCCGGCCCGTCGGCGAAGAGATCGAAGATCCAGCCGTCGGTCTCCTTTGCCGAGATCACCAAAGATCGGGTCCTACTCGGACTCATAGATAGGGGAAATCCGGAGAACAGGATCCCCAGAAACAAATGGAAGGCGGTTGAGTCCAAGCTGTCACTCATTTGCCTGCGTATGGTACGCGAGAAGCCCGGTTCAGCGCCTTGCTGTATGGACGCGGGCTGGTACCAGAGCAGTGTAAAAGTGGTGGCCTGCGATAATCAGCGATCAGCTGACCTATACAAACAGGCGGTAGCTCAGCTCGGTGCAGTCTACGTAGGGGCGAACATAGTCGCACTAGATTGGTGTGACGTCCCCAGTAGACCGCGAGCCAGAATTTGGCTCCCAGCAGCAATCGCATCACGGGGGGACATCCTCTATATGTTGCAAGAATGCAACCCACATCTCCCCACAAAAGACTGGAAAGTCGTTAAAGTGGAGGAGCACGTAGGTGACGTAAACCAAGCGATCGTGGTGCTAAATAAGGAGTCGGTCGCTCCCATAGAGGCTGCTCGGGGAAAGCTCAATTATGGTTTCAGTGCCATACATATTAAAATATATAAAGGGGACTCTAATTCCTCGGGAAGTCCTGCCGGCAACCCAGCCGAGCAGGTGCTTGCGGAGGAAGTGGAGGCCCCTGGTGTGCCGGAGGACGGCTATTCAACCGACTCGTCGCTAAGCAGAGAGATGCGAGCGATGGGACCGGCAATCGACGAAGTGGACCTGAGCGATTCGGAGGCCGACGTTACTGTGGTGGAGGTTGCAGCTGGGGATGTCGCTAAGACTCCTGCAGATCAACCTACATCACAGTAAAGCAGCGTCCGCTGCTCTTTTGCTTCGCCTGGCCAAAGGCGAAGCCGACGTGGTCTTAGTTCAGGAACCCTGGGTAGCAGGAGGCAGGGTTGCTGGACTAGGAACAAAAGACTACAAGCTTATGCTTGACCCCAAACAAGGTAAAATTGGAACCTGCATTTTAGCCAAACGGCATCTTAGTACATTTCTGCTTCACAACTACAGCAACGGAGACAACACAGCAATAAGCCTGGAGCTGCAAAGCGGCTCTTTTAGGTTGCTATCGGCCTACATGGCTTTCGAAAAGGTAGACCCCCCAGACGCGCTAGTCAGAGGACTGGTACAGGAATGTGAAGAGCTTAAGAAAGGTTTGGTGATAGGATGCGATGCGAATGCCCACCATACTCAGTGGGGCTGCCCTATCAACAACGACAGAGGTGAGTCTTTATTCGATTTCATTCTTAATTCGAACTTATTTCTTTGTAATAGGGGCAATACCCCTACTTTTATAACAAAAACGTGCCAAACGATCATAGATCTAACCCTGGCATCAGATTCACTCATAAGCACAGTCACAAACTGGGCTGTCTCCGACGAGCACTCATTTTCAGATCACAGGTTCATAGAGACAACTTTGTCCCTAGTGTCACCTGCGCCGGTCAGCTTTGCCAACCCCAGGCGGGCAAACTGGAATAAATATAAAGAAATTCTATCGAACTTCCTCCCCACCGCCACCAGAAAGCACTCCTTGCACTCAGGAGCTAGATAATATAGTTAACAAATTCACAGAAGCATGCAACGCGGCATTCTCAGCTGCATGCCCGTTAGGGAAACCAAGGGGAGGGAAAAAACCTCCTTGGTGGACCCAGAAATTATCAATCCTCAGAGCCAAATGCAGAAACCTGTTCAACAGAGCGAAAGCTGCAAATGAGGACATAAACTGGCAAAGCTACAAAAAGGAACTAGCCACATACAAAAAGGCCATCAGAAAAGAGAAGAGAACTGCGTGGCAGAATTTCTGCTCGGATATTGAAAAGACAACTGATGCCGCAAGGCTCAGAAAAATACTTTCTAAGACAGCCGTATCCCTGGGCTATCTCCAAAAGGCTGACGGAATATGGTCGGAATCTAGTGAAGAATCCCTAAACCTACTCCTAGACGCAAATAAGCAGTCCCGGACAACCAGCGGGTATCTTGCAACGAGGCAGTACCGACGATGCGTTTTGTTCAGCCGCATCTAAACAGTTGCTTTACACAAACCCTATATCCCCCACACACCACCTACCCACTTCCTCTCCCAAACAACATCTCACTCCGGGCCGGACTACGGTGTAATCCGGACCGTGCCAAGAGTCAGCCTGGCTGGGGGCCCGTATTAACAACTAGCTCAGTCTCAAACGGTGGGCTCAGGGAGATGGCGACCCCCTGTTCTATCTATCGCCTTACCCGGGTAACGCGGATCTCTGCCCGGGCGGACCTTTCCCCTTCTCCGCAGCTCGTGGGACCAACTATGGAATCAACATTTAAAAACACAAACAAAAAAACGGAGACGGGAACTCCACAAAAACCCGGCGCTGCAAAGACGAACGATGGTTCCACTGCAAGCACCAGTAGGGCTCAGAAAGGGCCCCATCCCAAACTAGGGATGTCGGGGGACAGAAAGACTGTCGCTAACGCCTCTGCTATGTGCGCATCTGCGCCAAAACAAGTGGTAGGCGCAGCAAAGTCTATCGGGTCACCCGCTGGTGAAAAGAAGAAGCATACATACGCAGAGAGACGGACTGCCGCCCAAACCCTGCGCTCACATGCCAGAAGCACTGTCGCCACGCCTTCGCCCGAATGGCTAAAGAAGGTAGAGTGGGCAAGGACGGTGTTTCCCAACTATGGGCAAGAGAAGCCCCAACAAGAAGGTGCTCAGGCGAAGTGGCAACGCTCCATAGAGCTGCCCGGCCCGTCGGCGAAGAGATCAAAGATCCAGCCGTCGGTCTCCTTTGCCGAGATCACCAAAGATCGGGTCCTACTCGGACTCATAGATAGGGGAAATCCGGAGAACAGGATCCCCAGAAACAAATGGAAGGCGGTTGAGTCCAAGCTGTCACTCATTTGCCTGCGTATGGTACGCGAGAAGCCCGGTTCAGCGCCTTGCTGTATGGACGCGGGCTGGTACCAGGGCAGTGTAAAAGTGGTGGCCTGCGATAATCAGCGATCAGCTGACCTATACAAACAGGCGGTAGCTCAGCTCGGTGCAGTCTACGTAGGGGCGAACATAGTCGCACTAGATTGGTGTGACGTCCCCAGTAGACCGCGAGCCAGAATTTGGCTCCCAGCAGCAATCGCATCACCGGAGGACATCCTCTATATGTTGCAAGAATGCAACCCACATCTCCCCACAAAAGACTGGAAAGTCGTTAAAGTGGAGGAGCACGTAGGTGACGTAAACCAAGCGATCGTGGTGCTAAATAAGGAGTCGGTCGCTCCCATAGAGGCTGCTCGGGGAAAGCTCAATTATGGTTTCAGTGCCATACATATTAAAATATATAAAGGGGACTCTAATTCCTCGGGAAGTCCTGCCGGCAACCCAGCCGAGCAGGTGCTTGCGGAGGAAGTGGAGGCCCCTGGTGTGCCGGAGGACGGCTATTCAACCGACTCGTCGCTAAGCAGAGAGATGCGAGCGATAGGACCGGCAATCGACGAAGTGGACCTGAGCGATTCGGAGGCCGACGTTACTGTGGTGGAGGTTGCAGCTGGGGATGTCGCTAACACTCCTGCAGATCAACCTACATCACAGTAAAGCAGCGTCCGCTGCTCTTTTGCTTCGCCTGGCCAAAGGCGAAGCCGACGTGGTCTTAGTTCAGGAACCCTGGGTAGCAGGAGGCAGGGTTGCTGGACTAGGAACAAAAGACTACAAGCTTATGCTTGACCCCAAACAAGGTAAAATTGGAACCTGCATTTTAGCCAAACGGCATCTTAGTACATTTCTGCTTCACAACTACAGCAACGGAGACAACACAGCAATAAGCCTGGAGCTGCAAAGCGGCTCTTTTAGGTTGCTATCGGCCTACATGGCTTTCGAAAAGGTAGACCCCCCAGACGCGCTAGTCAGAGGACTGGTACAGGAATGTGAAGAGCTTAAGAAAGGTTTGGTGATAGGATGCGATGCGAATGCCCACCATACTCAGTGGGGCTGCCCTATCAACAACGACAGAGGTGAGTCTTTATTCGATTTCATTCTTAATTCGAACTTATTTCTTTGTAATAGGGGCAATACCCCTACTTTTATAACAAAAAACGTGCCAAACGATCATAGATCTAACCCTGGCATCAGATTCACTCATAAGCACAGTCACAAACTGGGCTGTCTCCGACGAGCACTCATTTTCAGATCACAGGTTCATAGAGACAACTTTGTCCCTAGTGTCACCTGCGCCGGTCAGCTTTGCCAACCCCAGGCGGGCAAACTGGAATAAATATAAAGAAATTCTATCGAACTTCCTCCCCAGGAAGCCACCAGAAAGCACTCCTTGCACTCAGGAGCTAGATAATATAGTTAACAAATTCACAGAAGCATGCAACGCGGCATTCTCAGCTGCATGCCCGTTAGGGAAACCAAGGGGAGGGAAAAAACCTCCTTGGTGGACCCAGAAATTATCAATCCTCAGAGCCAAATGCAGAAACCTGTTCAACAGAGCGAAAGCTGCAAATGAGGACATAAACTGGCAAAGCTACAAAAAGGAACTAGCCACATACAAAAGGCCATCAGAAAAGAGAAGAGAACTGCGTGGCAGAATTTCTGCTCGGATATTGAAAAGACAACTGATGCCGCAAGGCTCAGAAAAATACTTTCTAAGACAGCCGTATCCCTGGGCTATCTCCAAAAGGCTGACGGAATATGGTCGGACTCTAGTGAAGAATCCCTAAACCTACTCCTAGACGCTCACTTCCCAGGGAGCCTTCAAACAGGACATCCCCCAGGAAGACACTTTGGAGAAGGAATAAACTTAAATCTCCTACTATCAGACCGTAATATAAACTGGGCCATTCATAGTTTTAAGCCATACAAATCGCCGGGACGGGACAACATAACACCGGCACATATTCAGCAAGCAGGAGAACTAGCTATAAAATGGCTGAGAAAAATATTCCAGACCATTCTTGCAGTAGGAGAACTACCTACAGCATGGCGGGAAACGAAAGTCGTTTTCATCCCTAAGGCAGGGAAAGCCACCCATACTACAGCGAAGGATCAACCCCTAGTTCAACCCCTACTAATATTAGTATTAGTATTAGTATTAGTATTAGTATTAGTATTAGTATTAGTATTAGTATTAGTATTAGTATTAGTATTCGTATTAGTATTAGTATTAGTATTAGTATTCGTATTAGTATTAGTATTAGTATTAGTATTAGTATTAGTATTAGTATTCGTATTAGTATTAGTATTAGTATTAGTATTAGTATTAGTATTAGTATTAGTATTAGTATTAGTATTAGTATTAGTATTAGTATTAGTATTAGTATTAGTATTAGTATTAGTATTAGTATTAGTATTAGTATTAGTATTAGTATTAGTATTAGTATTAGTATTAGTATTAGTATTAGTATTAGTATTAGTATTAGTATTAGTATTAGTATTAGTATTAGTATTAGTATTAGTATTAGTATTAGTATTAGTATTAGTATTAGTATTAGTATTAGTATTAGTATTAGTATTAGTATTAGTATTAGTATTAGTATTAGTATTAGTATTAGTATTAGTATTAGTATTAGTATTAGTATTAGTATTAGTATTAGTATTAGTATTAGTATTAGTATTAGTATTAGTATTAGTATTAGTATTAGTATTAGTATTAGTATTAGTATTAGTATTAGTATTAGTATTAGTATTAGTATTAGTATTAGTATTAGTATTAGTATTAGTATTAGTATTAGTATTAGTATTAGTATTAGTATTAGTATTAGTATTAGTATTAGTATTAGTATTAGTATTAGTATTAGTATTAGTATTAGTATTAGTATTAGTATTAGTATTAGTATTAGTATTAGTATTAGTATTAGTATTAGTATTAGTATTAGTATTAGTATTAGTATTAGTATTAGTATTAGTATTAGTATTAGTATTAGTATTAGTATTAGTATTAGTATTAGTATTAGTATTAGTATTAGTATTAGTATTAGTATTAGTATTAGTATTAGTATTAGTATTAGTATTAGTATTAGTATTAGTATTAGTATTAGTATTAGTATTAGTATTAGTATTAGTATTAGTATTAGTATTAGTATTAGTATTAGTATTAGTATTAGTATTAGTATTAGTATTAGTATTAGTATTAGTATTAGTATTAGTATTAGTATTAGTATTAGTATTAGTATTAGTATTAGTATTAGTATTAGTATTAGTATTAGTATTAGTATTAGTATTAGTATTAGTATTAGTATTAGTATTAGTATTAGTATTAGTATTAGTATTAGTATTAGTATTAGTATTAGTATTAGTATTAGTATTAGTATTAGTATTAGTATTAGTATTAGTATTAGTATTAGTATTAGTATTAGTATTAGTATTAGTATTAGTATTAGTATTAGTATTAGTATTAGTATTAGTATTAGTATTAGTATTAGTATTAGTATTAGTATTAGTATTAGTATTAGTATTAGTATTAGTATTAGTATTAGTATTAGTATTAGTATTAGTATTAGTATTAGTATTAGTATTAGTATTAGTATTAGTATTAGTATTAGTATTAGTATTAGTATTATTAGTATTAGTATTAGTATTAGTATTAGTATTAGTATTAGTATTAGTATTAGTATTAGTATTAGTATTAGTATTAGTATTAGTATTAGTATTAGTATTAGTATTAGTATTAGTATTAGTATTAGTATTAGTATTAGTATTAGTATTAGTATTAGTATTAGTATTAGTATTAGTATTAGTATTAGTATTAGTATTAGTATTAGTATTAGTATTAGTATTAGTATTAGTATTAGTATTAGTATTAGTATTAGTATTAGTATTAGTATTAGTATTAGTATTAGTATTAGTATTAGTATTAGTATTAGTATTAGTATTAGTATTAGTATTAGTATTAGTATTAGTATTAGTATTAGTATTAGTATTAGTATTAGTATTAGTATTAGTATTAGTATTAGTATTAGTATTAGTATTAGTATTAGTATTAGTATTAGTATTAGTATTAGTATTAGTATTAGTATTAGTATTAGTATTAGTATTAGTATTAGTATTAGTATTAGTATTAGTATTAGTATTAGTATTAGTATTAGTATTAGTATTAGTATTAGTATTAGTATTAGTATTAGTATTAGTATTAGTATTAGTATTAGTATTAGTATTAGTATTAGTATTAGTATTAGTATTAGTATTAGTATTAGTATTAGTATTAGTATTAGTATTAGTATTAGTATTAGTATTAGTATTAGTATTAGTATTAGTATTAGTATTAGTATTAGTATTAGTATTAGTATTAGTATTAGTATTAGTATTAGTATTAGTATTAGTATTAGTATTAGTATTAGTATTAGTATTAGTATTAGTATTAGTATTAGTATTAGTATTAGTATTAGTATTAGTATTAGTATTAGTATTAGTATTAGTATTAGTATTAGTATTAGTATTAGTATTAGTATTAGTATTAGTATTAGTATTAGTATTAGTATTAGTATTAGTATTAGTATTAGTATTAGTATTAGTATTAGTATTAGTATTAGTATTAGTATTAGTATTAGTATTAGTATTAGTATTAGTATTAGTATTAGTATTAGTATTAGTATTAGTATTAGTATTAGTATTAGTATTAGTATTAGTATTAGTATTAGTATTAGTATTAGTATTAGTATTAGTATTAGTATTAGTATTAGTATTAGTATTAGTATTAGTATTAGTATTAGTATTAGTATTAGTATTAGTATTAGTATTAGTATTAGTATTAGTATTAGTATTAGTATTAGTATTAGTATTAGTATTAGTATTAGTATTAGTATTAGTATTAGTATTAGTATTAGTATTAGTATTAGTATTAGTATTAGTATTAGTATTAGTATTAGTATTAGTATTAGTATTAGTATTAGTATTAGTATTAGTATTAGTATTAGTATTAGTATTAGTATTAGTATTAGTATTAGTATTAGTATTAGTATTAGTATTAGTATTAGAATTTCTGCTCGGATATTGAAAAGACAACTGATGCCGCAAGGCTCAGAAAAATACTTTCTAAGACAGCCGTATCCCTGGGCTATCTCCAAAAGGCTGACGGAATATGGTCGGACTCTAGTGAAGAATCCCTAAACCTACTCCTAGACGCTCACTTCCCAGGGAGCCTTCAAACAGGACATCCCCCAGGAAGACACTTTGGAGAAGGAATAAACTTAAATCTCCTACTATCAGACCGTAATATAAACTGGGCCATTCATAGTTTTAAGCCATACAAATCGCCGGGACGGGACAACATAACACCGGCACATATTCAGCAAGCAGGAGAACTAGCTATAAAATGGCTGAGAAAAATATTCCAGACCATTCTTGCAGTAGGAGAACTACCTACAGCATGGCGGGAAACGAAAGTCGTTTTCATCCCTAAGGCAGGGAAAGCCACCCATACTACAGCGAAGGATCAACCCCTAGTTCAACCCCTACTAATATTAGTATTAGTATTAGTATTAGTATTAGTATTAGTATTAGTATTAGTATTAGTATTAGTATTAGTATTAGTATTAGTATTAGTATTAGTATTAGTATTCGTATTAGTATTAGTATTAGTATTAGTATTCGTATTAGTATTAGTATTAGTATTAGTATTAGTATTAGTATTAGTATTCGTATTAGTATTAGTATTAGTATTAGTATTAGTATTAGTATTAGTATTAGTATTAGTATTCGTATTAGTATTAGTATTAGTATTAGTATTAGTATTCGTATTAGTATTAGTATTAGTATTAGTATTAGTATTAGTATTAGTATTCGTATTAGTATTAGTATTAGTATTAGTATTCGTATTATTAGTATTAGTATTAGTATTAGTATTAGTATTAGTATTAGTATTAGTATTCGTATTAGTATTAGTATTAGTATTAGTATTAGTATTAGTATTATTAGTATTAGTATTAGTATTAGTATTAGTATTAGTATTAGTATTAGTATTAGTATTAGTATTAGTATTAGTATTAGTATTAGTATTAGTATTAGTATTAGTATTAGTATTAGTATTAGTATTAGTATTAGTATTAGTATTAGTATTAGTATTAGTATTAGTATTAGTATTAGTATTAGTATTAGTATTAGTATTAGTATTAGTATTAGTATTAGTATTAGTATTAGTATTAGTATTAGTATTAGTATTAGTATTAGTATTAGTATTAGTATTAGTATTAGTATTAGTATTAGTATTAGTATTAGTATTAGTATTAGTATTAGTATTAGTATTAGTATTAGTATTAGTATTAGTATTAGTATTAGTATTAGTATTAGTATTAGTATTAGTATTAGTATTAGTATTAGTATTAGTATTAGTATTAGTATTAGTATTAGTATTAGTATTAGTATTAGTATTAGTATTAGTATTAGTATTAGTATTAGTATTAGTATTAGTATTAGTATTAGTATTAGTATTAGTATTAGTATTAGTATTAGTATTAGTATTAGTATTAGTATTAGTATTAGTATTAGTATTAGTATTAGTATTAGTATTAGTATTAGTATTAGTATTAGTATTAGTATTAGTATTAGTATTAGTATTAGTATTAGTATTAGTATTAGTATTAGTATTAGTATTAGTATTAGTATTAGTATTAGTATTAGTATTAGTATTAGTATTAGTATTAGTATTAGTATTAGTATTAGTATTAGTATTAGTATTAGTATTAGTATTAGTATTAGTATTAGTATTAGTATTAGTATTAGTATTAGTATTAGTATTAGTATTAGTATTAGTATTAGTATTAGTATTAGTATTAGTATTAGTATTAGTATTAGTATTAGTATTAGTATTAGTATTAGTATTAGTATTAGTATTAGTATTAGTATTAGTATTAGTATTAGTATTAGTATTAGTATTAGTATTAGTATTAGTATTAGTATTAGTATTAGTATTAGTATTAGTATTAGTATTAGTATTAGTATTAGTATTAGTATTAGTATTAGTATTAGTATTAGTATTAGTATTAGTATTAGTATTAGTATTAGTATTAGTATTAGTATTAGTATTAGTATTAGTATTAGTATTAGTATTAGTATTAGTATTAGTATTAGTATTAGTATTAGTATTAGTATTAGTATTAGTATTAGTATTATAGTATTAGTATTAGTATTAGTATTAGTATTAGTATTAGTATTAGTATTAGTATTAGTATTAGTATTAGTATTAGTATTAGTATTAGTATTAGTATTAGTATTAGTATTAGTATTAGTATTAGTATTAGTATTAGTATTAGTATTAGTATTAGTATTAGTATTAGTATTAGTATTAGTATTAGTATTAGTATTAGTATTAGTATTAGTATTAGTATTAGTATTAGTATTAGTATTAGTATTAGTATTAGTATTAGTATTAGTATTAGTATTAGTATTAGTATTAGTATTAGTATTAGTATTAGTATTAGTATTAGTATTAGTATTAGTATTAGTATTAGTATTAGTATTAGTATTAGTATTAGTATTAGTATTAGTATTAGTATTAGTATTAGTATTAGTATTAGTATTAGTATTAGTATTAGTATTAGTATTAGTATTAGTATTAGTATTAGTATTAGTATTAGTATTAGTATTAGTATTAGTATTAGTATTAGTATTAGTATTAGTATTAGTATTAGTATTAGTATTAGTATTAGTATTAGTATTAGTATTAGTATTAGTATTAGTATTAGTATTAGTATTAGTATTAGTATTAGTATTAGTATTAGTATTAGTATTAGTATTAGTATTAGTATTAGTATTAGTATTAGTATTAGTATTAGTATTAGTATTAGTATTAGTATTAGTATTAGTATTAGTATTAGTATTAGTATTAGTATTAGTATTAGTATTAGTATTAGTATTAGTATTAGTATTAGTATTAGTATTAGTATTAGTATTAGTATTAGTATTAGTATTAGTATTAGTATTAGTATTAGTATTAGTATTAGTATTAGTATTAGTATTAGTATTAGTATTAGTATTAGTATTAGTATTAGTATTAGTATTAGTATTAGTATTAGTATTAGTATTAGTATTAGTATTAGTATTAGTATTAGTATTAGTATTAGTATTAGTATTAGTATTAGTATTAGTATTAGTATTAGTATTAGTATTAGTATTAGTATTAGTATTAGTATTAGTATTAGTATTAGTATTAGTATTAGTATTAGTATTAGTATTAGTATTAGTATTAGTATTAGTATTAGTATTAGTATTAGTATTAGTATTAGTATTAGTATTAGTATTAGTATTAGTATTAGTATTAGTATTAGTATTAGTATTAGTATTAGTATTAGTATTAGTATTAGTATTAGTATTAGTATTAGTATTAGTATTAGTATTAGTATTAGTATTAGTATTAGTATTAGTATTAGTATTAGTATTAGTATTAGTATTAGTATTAGTATTAGTATTAGTATTAGTATTAGTATTAGTATTAGTATTAGTATTAGTATTAGTATTAGTATTAGTATTAGTATTAGTATTAGTATTAGTATTAGTATTAGTATTAGTATTAGTATTAGTATTAGTATTAGTATTAGTATTAGTATTAGTATTAGTATTAGTATTAGTATTAGTATTAGTATTAGTATTAGTATTAGTATTAGTATTAGTATTAGTATTAGTATTAGTATTAGTATTAGTATTAGTATTAGTATTAGTATTAGTATTAGTATTAGTATTAGTATTAGTATTAGTATTAGTATTAGTATTAGTATTAGTCATTGAAAATTTTTATTCTCTTTGAAATTTGTCTTGGTGGGACCCTTTGTCTAGGCATTGAGAGTTCCCGATAATATTAGTATTAGTATTAGTATTAGTATTAGTATTAGTATTAGTATTAGTATTAGTATTAGTATTAGTATTAGTATTAGTATTAGTATTAGTATTAGTATTAGTATTAGTATTAGTATTAGTATTAGTATTAGTATTAGTATTAGTATTAGTATTAGTATTAGTATTAGTATTAGTATTAGTATTAGTATTAGTATTAGTATTAGTATTAGTATTAGTATTAGTATTAGTATTAGTATTAGTATTAGTATTAGTATTAGTATTAGTATTAGTATTAGTATTAGTATTAGTATTAGTATTAGTATTAGTATTAGTATTAGTATTAGTATTAGTATTAGTATTAGTATTAGTATTAGTATTAGTATTAGTATTAGTATTAGTATTAGTATTAGTATTAGTATTAGTATTAGTATTAGTATTAGTATTAGTATTAGTATTAGTATTAGTATTAGTATTAGTATTAGTATTAGTATTAGTATTAGTATTAGTATTAGTATTAGTATTAGTATTAGTATTAGTATTAGTATTAGTATTAGTATTAGTATTAGTATTAGTATTAGTATTAGTATTAGTATTAGTATTAGTATTAGTATTAGTATTAGTATTAGTATTAGTATTAGTATTAGTATTAGTATTAGTATTAGTATTAGTATTAGTATTAGTATTAGTATTAGTATTAGTATTAGTATTAGTATTAGTATTAGTATTAGTATTAGTATTAGTATTAGTATTAGTATTAGTATTAGTATTAGTATTAGTATTAGTATTAGTATTAGTATTAGTATTAGTATTAGTATTAGTATTAGTATTAGTATTAGTATTAGTATTAGTATTAGTATTAGTATTAGTATTAGTATTAGTATTAGTATTAGTATTAGTATTAGTATTAGTATTAGTATTAGTATTAGTATTAGTATTAGTATTAGTATTAGTATTAGTATTAGTATTAGTATTAGTATTAGTATTAGTATTAGTATTAGTATTAGTATTAGTATTAGTATTAGTATTAGTATTAGTATTAGTATTAGTATTAGTATTAGTATTAGTATTAGTATTAGTATTAGTATTAGTATTAGTATTAGTATTAGTATTAGTATTAGTATTAGTATTAGTATTAGTATTAGTATTAGTATTAGTATTAGTATTAGTATTAGTATTAGTATTAGTATTAGTATTAGTATTAGTATTAGTATTAGTATTAGTATTAGTATTAGTATTAGTATTAGTATTAGTATTAGTATTAGTATTAGTATTAGTATTAGTATTAGTATTAGTATTAGTATTAGTATTAGTATTAGTATTAGTATTAGTATTAGTATTAGTATTAGTATTAGTATTAGTATTAGTATTAGTATTAGTATTAGTATTAGTATTAGTATTAGTATTAGTATTAGTATTAGTATTAGTATTAGTATTAGTATTAGTATTAGTATTAGTATTAGTATTAGTATTAGTATTAGTATTAGTATTAGTATTAGTATTAGTATTAGTATTAGTATTAGTATTAGTATTAGTATTAGTATTAGTATTAGTATTAGTATTAGTATTAGTATTAGTATTAGTATTAGTATTAGTATTAGTATTAGTATTAGTATTAGTATTAGTATTAGTATTAGTATTAGTATTAGTATTAGTATTAGTATTAGTATTAGTATTAGTATTAGTATTAGTATTAGTATTAGTATTAGTATTAGTATTAGTATTAGTATTAGTATTAGTATTAGTATTAGTATTAGTATTAGTATTAGTATTAGTATTAGTATTAGTATTAGTATTAGTATTAGTATTAGTATTAGTATTAGTATTAGTATTAGTATTAGTATTAGTATTAGTATTAGTATTAGTATTAGTATTAGTATTAGTATTAGTATTAGTATTAGTATTAGTATTAGTATTAGTATTAGTATTAGTATTAGTATTAGTATTAGTATTAGTATTAGTATTAGTATTAGTATTAGTATTAGTATTAGTATTAGTATTAGTATTAGTATTAGTATTAGTATTAGTATTAGTATTAGTATTAGTATTAGTATTAGTATTAGTATTAGTATTAGTATTAGTATTAGTATTAGTATTAGTATTAGTATTAGTATTAGTATTAGTATTAGTATTAGTATTAGTATTAGTATTAGTATTAGTATTAGTATTAGTATTAGTATTAGTATTAGTATTAGTATTAGTATTAGTATCTTGGTCTGAGGAACTTGTGAGATGGTTCTGAAGCCGCCTAGCTGGGGCGACCGAGCGGGTCGCAGGTTGCGGATAGCGGACGACCTCACTCGAGGCCAACTGCGAATAAGCTGGCGGTGGAAATCAAACACGGAATCGTGGACGGAAACCCCAGCAAATAAGCAGTCCCGGACAACCAGCGGGTATCTTGCAACGAGGCAGTACCGACGATGCGTTTTGTTCAGCCGCATCTAAACAGTTGCTTTACACAAACCCTATATCCCCCACACACCACCTACCCACTTCCTCTCCCAAACAACATCTCACTCCGGGCCGGACTACGGTGTAATCCGGACCGTGACAAGAGTCAGCCTGGCTGGGGGCCCGGATTAACAACTAGCTCAGTCTCAAACGGTGGGCTCAGGGAGATGGCGACCCCCTGTTCTATCAATCGCCTTACCCGGGTAACGCGGATCTCTGCCCGGGCGGACCTTTCCCCTTCTCCGCAGCTCGTGGGACCAACTATGGAATCAACATTTAAAAACACAAACAAAAAAACGGAGACGGGAACTCCACAAAAACCCGGCGCTGCAAAGACGAACGATGGTTCCACTGCAAGCACCAGTAGGGCTCAGAAAGGGCCCCATCCCAAACTAGGGATGTCGGGGGACAGAAAGACTGTCGCTAACGCCTCTGCTATGTGCGCATCTGCGCCAAAACAAGTGGTAGGCGCAGCAAAGTCTATCGGGTCACCCGCTGGTGAAAAGAAGAAGCATACATACGCAGAGAGACGGACTGCCGCCCAAACCCTGCGCTCACATGCCAGAAGCACTGTCGCCACGCCTTCGCCCGAATGGCTAAAGAAGGTAGAGTGGGCAAGGACGGTGTTTCCCAACTATGGGCAAGAGAAGCCCCAACAAGAAGGTGCTCAGGCGAAGAGGCAACGCTCCATAGAGCTGCCCGGCCCGTCGGCGAAGAGATCGAAGATCCAGCCGTCGGTCTCCTTTGCCGAGATCACCAAAGATCGGGTCCTACTCGGACTCATAGATAGGGGAAATCCGGAGAACAGGATCCCCAGAAACAAATGGAAGGCGGTTGAGTCCAAGCTGTCACTCATTTGCCTGCGTATGGTACGCGAGAAGCCCGGTTCAGCGCCTTGCTGTATGGACGCGGGCTGGTACCAGAGCAGTGTAAAAGTGGTGGCCTGCGATAATCAGCGATCAGCTGACCTATACAAACAGGCGGTAGCTCAGCTCGGTGCAGTCTACGTAGGGGCGAACATAGTCGCACTAGATTGGTGTGACGTCCCCAGTAGACCGCGAGCCAGAATTTGGCTCCCAGCAGCAATCGCATCACGGGGGACATCCTCTATATGTTGCAAGAATGCAACCCACATCTCCCCACAAAAGACTGGAAAGTCGTTAAAGTGGAGGAGCACGTAGGTGACGTAAACCAAGCGATCGTGGTGCTAAATAAGGAGTCGGTCGCTCCCATAGAGGCTGCTCGGGGAAAGCTCAATTATGGTTTCAGTGCCATACATATTAAAATATATAAAGGGGACTCTAATTCCTCGGGAAGTCCTGCCGGCAACCCAGCCGAGCAGGTGCTTGCGGAGGAAGTGGAGGCCCCTGGTGTGCCGGAGGACGGCTATTCAACCGACTCGTCGCTAAGCAGAGAGATGCGAGCGATGGGACCGGCAATCGACGAAGTGGACCTGAGCGATTCGGAGGCCGACGTTACTGTGGTGGAGGTTGCAGCTGGGGATGTCGCTAAGACTCCTGCAGATCAACCTACATCACAGTAAAGCAGCGTCCGCTGCTCTTTGCTTCGCCTGGCCAAAGGCGAAGCCGACGTGGTCTTAGTTCAGGAACCCTGGGTAGCAGGAGGCAGGGTTGCTGGACTAGGAACAAAAGACTACAAGCTTATGCTTGACCCCAAACAAGGTAAAATTGGAACCTGCATTTTAGCCAAACGGCATCTTAGTACATTTCTGCTTCACAACTACAGCAACGGAGACAACACAGCAATAAGCCTGGAGCTGCAAAGCGGCTCTTTTAGGTTGCTATCGGCCTACATGGCTTTCGAAAAGGTAGACCCCCCAGACGCGCTAGTCAGAGGACTGGTACAGGAATGTGAAGAGCTTAAGAAAGGTTTGGTGATAGGATGCGATGCGAATGCCCACCATACTCAGTGGGGCTGCCCTATCAACAACGACAGAGGTGAGTCTTTATTCGATTTCATTCTTAATTCGAACTTATTTCTTTGTAATAGGGGCAATACCCCTACTTTTATAACAAAAACGTGCCAAACGATCATAGATCTAACCCTGGCATCAGATTCACTCATAAGCACAGTCACAAACTGGGCTGTCTCCGACGAGCACTCATTTTCAGATCACAGGTTCATAGAGACAACTTTGTCCCTAGTGTCACCTGCGCCGGTCAGCTTTGCCAACCCCAGGCGGGCAAACTGGAATAAATATAAAGAAATTCTATCGAACTTCCTCCCCACCGCCACCAGAAAGCACTCCTTGCACTCAGGAGCTAGATAATATAGTTAACAAATTCACAGAAGCATGCAACGCGGCATTCTCAGCTGCATGCCCGTTAGGGAAACCAAGGGGAGGGAAAAACCTCCTTGGTGGACCCAGAAATTATCAATCCTCAGAGCCAAATGCAGAAACCTGTTCAACAGAGCGAAAGCTGCAAATGAGGACATAAACTGGCAAAGCTACAAAAAGGAACTAGCCACATACAAAAAGGCCATCAGAAAAGAGAAGAGAACTGCGTGGCAGAATTTCTGCTCGGATATTGAAAAGACAACTGATGCCGCAAGGCTCAGAAAAATACTTTCTAAGACAGCCGTATCCCTGGGCTATCTCCAAAAGGCTGACGGAATATGGTCGGAATCTAGTGAAGAATCCCTAAACCTACTCCTAGACGCAAATAAGCAGTCCCGGACAACCAGCGGGTATCTTGCAACGAGGCAGTACCGACGATGCGTTTTGTTCAGCCGCATCTAAACAGTTGCTTTACACAAACCCTATATCCCCCCACACACCACCTACCCACTTCCTCTCCCAAACAACATCTCACTCCGGGCCGGACTACGGTGTAATCCGGACCGTGCCAAGAGTCAGCCTGGCTGGGGGCCCGTATTAACAACTAGCTCAGTCTCAAACGGTGGGCTCAGGGAGATGGCGACCCCCTGTTCTATCTATCGCCTTACCCGGGTAACGCGGATCTCTGCCCGGGCGGACCTTTCCCCTTCTCCGCAGCTCGTGGGACCAACTATGGAATCAACATTTAAAAACACAAACAAAAAAACGGAGACGGGAACTCCACAAAAACCCGGCGCTGCAAAGACGAACGATGGTTCCACTGCAAGCACCAGTAGGGCTCAGAAAGGGCCCCATCCCAAACTAGGGATGTCGGGGGGACAGAAAGACTGTCGCTAACGCCTCTGCTATGTGCGCATCTGCGCCAAAACAAGTGGTAGGCGCAGCAAAGTCTATCGGGTCACCCGCTGGTGAAAAGAAGAAGCATACATACGCAGAGAGACGGACTGCCGCCCAAACCCTGCGCTCACATGCCAGAAGCACTGTCGCCACGCCTTCGCCCGAATGGCTAAAGAAGGTAGAGTGGGCAAGGACGGTGTTTCCCAACTATGGGCAAGAGAAGCCCCAACAAGAAGGTGCTCAGGCGAAGTGGCAACGCTCCATAGAGCTGCCCGGCCCGTCGGCGAAGAGATCAAAGATCCAGCCGTCGGTCTCCTTTGCCGAGATCACCAAAGATCGGGTCCTACTCGGACTCATAGATAGGGGAAATCCGGAGAACAGGATCCCCAGAAACAAATGGAAGGCGGTTGAGTCCAAGCTGTCACTCATTTGCCTGCGTATGGTACGCGAGAAGCCCGGTTCAGCGCCTTGCTGTATGGACGCGGGCTGGTACCAGGGCAGTGTAAAAGTGGTGGCCTGCGATAATCAGCGATCAGCTGACCTATACAAACAGGCGGTAGCTCAGCTCGGTGCAGTCTACGTAGGGGCGAACATAGTCGCACTAGATTGGTGTGACGTCCCCAGTAGACCGCGAGCCAGAATTTGGCTCCCAGCAGCAATCGCATCACCGGAGGACATCCCTCTATATGTTGCAAGAATGCAACCCACATCTCCCCACAAAAGACTGGAAAGTCGTTAAAGTGGAGGAGCACGTAGGTGACGTAAACCAAGCGATCGTGGTGCTAAATAAGGAGTCGGTCGCTCCCATAGAGGCTGCTCGGGGAAAGCTCAATTATGGTTTCAGTGCCATACATATTAAAATATATAAAGGGGACTCTAATTCCTCGGGAAGTCCTGCCGGCAACCCAGCCGAGCAGGTGCTTGCGGAGGAAGTGGAGGCCCCTGGTGTGCCGGAGGACGGCTATTCAACCGACTCGTCGCTAAGCAGAGAGATGCGAGCGATAGGACCGGCAATCGACGAAGTGGACCTGAGCGATTCGGAGGCCGACGTTACTGTGGTGGAGGTTGCAGCTGGGGATGTCGCTAACACTCCTGCAGATCAACCTACATCACAGTAAAGCAGCGTCCGCTGCTCTTTTGCTTCGCCTGGCCAAAGGCAGAAGCCGACGTGGTCTTAGTTCAGGAACCCTGGGTAGCAGGAGGCAGGGTTGCTGGACTAGGAACAAAAGACTACAAGCTTATGCTTGACCCCAAACAAGGTAAAATTGGAACCTGCATTTTAGCCAAACGGCATCTTAGTACATTTCTGCTTCACAACTACAGCAACGGAGACAACACAGCAATAAGCCTGGAGCTGCAAAGCGGCTCTTTTAGGTTGCTATCGGCCTACATGGCTTTCGAAAAGGTAGACCCCCAGACGCGCTAGTCAGAGGACTGGTACAGGAATGTGAAGAGCTTAAGAAAGGTTTGGTGATAGGATGCGATGCGAATGCCCACCATACTCAGTGGGGCTGCCCTATCAACAACGACAGAGGTGAGTCTTTATTCGATTTCATTCTTAATTCGAACTTATTTCTTTGTAATAGGGGCAATACCCCTACTTTTATAACAAAAACGTGCCAAACGATCATAGATCTAACCCTGGCATCAGATTCACTCATAAGCACAGTCACAAACTGGGCTGTCTCCGACGAGCACTCATTTTCAGATCACAGGTTCATAGAGACAACTTTGTCCCTAGTGTCACCTGCGCCGGTCAGCTTTGCCAACCCCAGGCGGGCAAACTGGAATAAATATAAAGAAATTCTATCGAACTTCCCTCCCCAGGAAGCCACCAGAAAGCACTCCTTGCACTCAGGAGCTAGATAATATAGTTAACAAATTCACAGAAGCATGCAACGCGGCATTCTCAGCTGCATGCCCGTTAGGGAAACCAAGGGGGAGGAAAAAACCTCCTTGGTGGACCCAGAAATTATCAATCCTCAGAGCCAAATGCAGAAACCTGTTCAACAGAGCGAAAGCTGCAAATGAGGACATAAACTGGCAAAGCTACAAAAAGGAACTAGCCACATACAAAAAGGCCATCAGAAAAGAGAAGAGAACTGCGTGGCAGAATTTCTGCTCGGATATTGAAAAGACAACTGATGCCGCAAGGCTCAGAAAAATACTTTCTAAGACAGCCGTATCCCTGGGCTATCTCCAAAAGGCTGACGGAATATGGTCGGACTCTAGTGAAGAATCCCTAAACCTACTCCTAGACGCTCACTTCCCAGGGAGCCTTCAAACAGGACATCCCCCAGGAAGACACTTTGGAGAAGGAATAAACTTAAATCTCCTACTATCAGACCGTAATATAAACTGGGCCATTCATAGTTTTAAGCCATACAAATCGCCGGGACGGGACAACATAACACCGGCACATATTCAGCAAGCAGGAGAACTAGCTATAAAATGGCTGAGAAAAATATTCCAGACCATTCTTGCAGTAGGAGAACTACCTACAGCATGGCGGGAAACGAAAGTCGTTTTCATCCCTAAGGCAGGGAAAGCCACCCATACTACAGCGAAGGATCAACCCCTAGTTCAACCCCTACTAATATTAGTATTAGTATTAGTATTAGTATTAGTATTAGTATTAGTATTAGTATTAGTATTAGTATTAGTATTAGTATTCGTATTAGTATTAGTATTATTAGTATTAGTATTAGTATTCAGTATTAGTATTAGTATTAGTATTAGTATTAGTATTAGTATTAGTATTCGTATTAGTATTAGTATTAGTATTAGTATTAGTATTAGTATTAGTATTAGTATTAGTATTAGTATTAGTATTAGTATTAGTATTAGTATTAGTATTAGTATTAGTATTAGTATTAGTATTAGTATTAGTATTAGTATTAGTATTAGTATTAGTATTAGTATTAGTATTAGTATTAGTATTAGTATTAGTATTAGTATTAGTATTAGTATTAGTATTAGTATTAGTATTAGTATTAG
Source organism: Drosophila fuyamai (assembly GCA_018153365.1). NCBI lineage: Eukaryota > Metazoa > Arthropoda > Insecta > Diptera > Drosophilidae > Drosophila > Drosophila fuyamai. Next base: position 238,675 of record JAECXW010000469.1, on the reverse strand, counting down.
TATTAGTATTAGTATTAGTATTAGTATTAGTATTAGTATTAGTATTAGTATTAGTATTAGTATTAGTATTAGTATTAGTATTAGTATTAGTATTAGTATTAGTATTAGTATTAGTATTAGTATTAGTATTAGTATTAGTATTAGTATTAGTATTAGTATTAGTATTAGTATTAGTATTAGTATTAGTATTAGTATTAGTATTAGTATTAGTATTAGTATTAGTATTAGTATTAGTATTAGTATTAGTATTAGTATTAGTATTAGTATTAGTATTAGTATTAGTATTAGTATTAGTATTAGTATTAGTATTAGTATTAGTATTAGTATTAGTATTAGTATTAGTATTAGTATTAGTATTAGTATTAGTATTAGTATTAGTATTAGTATTAGTATTAGTATTAGTATTAGTATTAGTATTAGTATTAGTATTAGTATTAGTATTAGTATTAGTATTAGTATTAGTATTAGTATTAGTATTAGTATTAGTATTAGTATTAGTATTAGTATTAGTATTAGTATTAGTATTAGTATTAGTATTAGTATTAGTATTAGTATTAGTATTAGTATTAGTATTAGTATTAGTATTAGTATTAGTATTAGTATTAGTATTAGTATTATTAGTATTAGTATTAGTATTAGTATTAGTATTAGTATTAGTATTAGTATTAGTATTAGTATTAGTATTAGTATTAGTATTAGTATTAGTATTAGTATTAGTATTAGTATTAGTATTAGTATTAGTATTAGTATTAGTATTAGTATTAGTATTAGTATTAGTATTAGTATTAGTATTAGTATTAGTATTAGTATTAGTATTAGTATTAGTATTAGTATTAGTATTAGTATTAGTATTAGTATTAGTATTAGTATTAGTATTAGTATTAGTATTAGTATTAGTATTAGTATTAGTATTAGTATTAGTATTAGTATTAGTATTAGTATTAGTATTAGTATTAGTATTAGTATTAGTATTAGTATTAGTATTAGTATTAGTATTAGTATTAGTATTAGTATTAGTATTAGTATTAGTATTAGTATTAGTATTAGTATTAGTATTAGTATTAGTATTAGTATTAGTATTAGTATTAGTATTAGTATTAGTATTAGTATTAGTATTAGTATTAGTATTAGTATTAGTATTAGTATTAGTATTAGTATTAGTATTAGTATTAGTATTAGTATTAGTATTAGTATTAGTATTAGTATTAGTATTAGTATTAGTATTAGTATTAGTATTGAGTATTAGTATTAGTATTAGTATTAGTATTAGTATTAGTATTAGTATTAGTATTAGTATTAGTATTAGTATTAGTATTAGTATTAGTATTAGTATTAGTATTAGTATTAGTATTAGTATTAGTATTAGTATTAGTATTAGTATTAGTATTAGTATTAGTATTAGTATTAGTATTAGTATTAGTATTAGTATTAGTATTAGTATTAGTATTAGTATTAGTATTAGTATTAGTATTAGTATTAGTATTAGTATTAGTATTAGTATTAGTATTAGTATTAGTATTAGTATTAGTATTAGTATTAGTATTAGTATTAGTATTAGTATTAGTATTAGTATTAGTATTAGTATTAGTATTAGTATTAGTATTAGTATTAGTATTAGTATTAGTATTAGTATTAGTATTAGTATTAGTATTAGTATTAGTATTAGTATTAGTATTAGTATTAGTATTAGTATTAGTATTAGTATTAGTATTAGTATTAGTATTAGTATTAGTATTAGTATTAGTATTAGTATTAGTATTAGTATTAGTATTAGTATTAGTATTAGTATTAGAATTTCTGCTCGGATATTGAAAAGACAACTGATGCCGCAAGGCTCAGAAAAATACTTTCTAAGACAGCCGTATCCCTGGGCTATCTCCAAAAGGCTGACGGAATATGGTCGGACTCTAGTGAAGAATCCCTAAACCTACTCCTAGACGCTCACTTCCCAGGGAGCCTTCAAACAGGACATCCCCCAGGAAGACACTTTGGAGAAGGAATAAACTTAAATCTCCTACTATCAGACCGTAATATAAACTGGGCCATTCATAGTTTTAAGCCATACAAATCGCCGGGACGGGACAACATAACACCGGCACATATTCAGCAAGCAGGAGAACTAGCTATAAAATGGCTGAGAAAAATATTCCAGACCATTCTTGCAGTAGGAGAACTACCTACAGCATGGCGGGAAACGAAAGTCGTTTTCATCCCTAAGGCAGGGAAAGCCACCCATACTACAGCGAAGGATCAACCCCTAGTTCAACCCCCTACTAATATTAGTATTAGTATTAGTATTAGTATTAGTATTAGTATTAGTATTAGTATTAGTATTAGTATTAGTATTAGTATTAGTATTAGTATTAGTATTCGTATTAGTATTAGTATTAGTATTAGTATTCGTATTAGTATTAGTATTAGTATTAGTATTAGTATTAGTATTAGTATTCGTAGTTAGTATTAGTATTAGTATTAGTATTAGTATTAGTATTAGTATTCGTATTAGTATTAGTATTAGTATTAGTATTCGTATTAGTATTAGTATTAGTATTAGTATTAGTATTAGTATTAGTATTCGTATTAGTATTAGTATTAGTATTAGTATTCGTATTAGTATTAGTATTAGTATTAGTATTAGTATTAGTATTAGTATTCGTATTAGTATTAGTATTAGTATTAGTATTAGTATTAGTATTAGTATTAGTATTAGTATTAGTATTAGTATTAGTATTCGTATTAGTATTAGTATTAGTATTAGTATTAGTATTAGTATTAGTATTCGTATTAGTATTAGTATTAGTATTAGTATTAGTATTAGTATTAGTATTAGTATTAGTATTAGTATTAGTATTAGTATTAGTATTAGTATTAGTATTAGTATTAGTATTAGTATTAGTATTAGTATTAGTATTAGTATTAGTATTAGTATTAGTATTAGTATTAGTATTAGTATTAGTATTAGTATTAGTATTAGTATTAGTATTAGTATTAGTACTAGTATTCGTATTAGTATTAGTATTAGTATTAGTATTAGTATTAGTATTAGTATTAGTATTAGTATTAGTATTAGTATTCGTATTAGTATTAGTATTAGTATTAGTATTAGTATTAGTATTAGTATTAGTATTAGTATTAGTATTAGTATTAGTATTAGTATTAGTATTAGTATTAGTATTAGTATTAGTATTAGTATTAGTATTAGTATTAGTATTAGTATTATTATTAGTATTAGTATTAGTATTAGTATTAGTATTAGTATTAGTATTAGTATTAGTATTATTATTAGTATTAGTATTAGTATTAGTATTAGTATTAGTATTAGTATTATTATTAGTATTAGTATTAGTATTAGTATTAGTATTAGTATTAGTATTAGTATTAGTATTAGTATTAGTATTAGTATTAGTATTAGTATTAGTATTAGTATTAGTATTAGTATTAGTATTAGTATTAGTATTAGTATTAGTATTAGTATTAGTATTAGTATTAGTATTAGTATTAGTATTAGTATTAGTATTAGTATTAGTATTAGTATTAGTATTAGTATTAGTATTAGTATTAGTATTAGTATTAGTATTAGTATTAGTATTAGTATTAGTATTAGTATTAGTATTAGTATTAGTATTAGTATTAGTATTAGTATTAGTATTAGTATTAGTAGTATTAGTATTAGTATTAGTATTAGTATTAGTATTAGTATTAGTATTAGTATTAGTATTAGTATTAGTATTAGTATTAGTATTAGTATTAGTATTAGTATTAGTATTAGTATTAGTATTAGTATTAGTATTAGTATTAGTATTAGTATTAGTATTAGTATTAGTATTAGTATTAGTATTAGTATTAGTATTAGTATTAGTATTAGTATTAGTATTAGTATTAGTATTAGTATTAGTATTAGTATTAGTATTAGTATTAGTATTAGTATTAGTATTAGTATTAGTATTAGTATTAGTATTAGTATTAGTATTAGTATTAGTATTAGTATTAGTATTAGTATTAGTATTAGTATTAGTATTAGTATTAGTATTAGTATTAGTATTAGTATTAGTATTAGTATTAGTATTAGTATTAGTATTAGTATTAGTATTAGTATTAGTATTAGTATTAGTATTAGTATTAGTATTAGTATTAGTATTAGTATTAGTATTAGTATTAGTATTAGTATTAGTATTAGTATTAGTATTAGTATTAGTATTAGTATTAGTATTAGTATTAGTATTAGTATTAGTATTAGTATTAGTATTAGTATTAGTATTAGTATTAGTATTAGTATTAGTATTAGTATTAGTATTAGTATTAGTATTAGTATTAGTATTAGTATTAGTATTAGTATTAGTATTAGTATTAGTATTAGTATTAGTATTAGTATTAGTATTAGTATTAGTATTAGTATTAGTATTAGTATTAGTATTAGTATTAGTATTAGTATTAGTATTAGTATTAGTATTAGTATTAGTATTATTATTAGTATTAGTATTAGTATTAGTATTAGTATTAGTATTAGTATTAGTATTAGTATTATTATTAGTATTAGTATTAGTATTAGTATTAGTATTAGTATTATTATTAGTATTAGTATTAGTATTAGTATTAGTATTAGTATTAGTATTAGTATTAGTATTAGTATTAGTATTAGTATTAGTATTAGTATTAGTATTAGTATTAGTATTAGTATTAGTATTAGTATTAGTATTAGTATTAGTATTAGTATTAGTATTAGTATTAGTATTAGTATTAGTATTAGTATTAGTATTAGTATTAGTATTAGTATTAGTATTAGTATTAGTATTAGTATTAGTATTAGTATTAGTATTAGTATTAGTATTAGTATTAGTATTAGTATTAGTATTAGTATTAGTATTAGTATTAGTATTAGTATTAGTATTAGTATTAGTATTAGTATTAGTATTAGTATTAGTATTAGTATTAGTATTAGTATTAGTATTAGTATTAGTATTAGTATTAGTATTAGTATTAGTATTAGTATTAGTATTAGTATTAGTATTAGTATTAGTATTAGTATTAGTATTAGTATTAGTATTAGTATTAGTATTAGTATTAGTATTAGTATTAGTATTAGTATTAGTATTAGTATTAGTATTAGTATTAGTATTAGTATTAGTATTAGTATTAGTATTAGTATTAGTATTAGTATTAGTATTAGTATTAGTATTAGTATTAGTATTAGTATTAGTATTAGTATTAGTATTAGTATTAGTATTAGTATTAGTATTAGTATTAGTATTAGTATTAGTATTAGTATTAGTATTAGTATTAGTATTAGTATTAGTATTAGTATTAGTATTAGTATTAGTATTAGTATTAGTATTAGTATTAGTATTAGTATTAGTATTAGTATTAGTATTAGTATTGGTATTAGTATTAGTATTAGTATTAGTATTAGTATTAGTATTGGTATTAGTATTAGTATTAGTATTAGGTATTAGTATTAGTATTAGTATTAGTATTGGTATTAGTATTGGTATTAGTATTGGTATTAGTATTAGTATTGGTATTAGTATTAGTATTAGTATTAGTATTAGTATTAGTATTGGTATTAGTATTAGTATTAGTATTAGTATTAGTATTAGTATTAGTATTAGTATTAGTATTAGTATTGGTATTAGTATTAGTATTAGTATTAGTATTAGTATTAGTATTGGTATTAGTATTAGTATTAGTATTAGTATTAGTATTAGTATTGAGTATTAGTATTAGTATTAGTATTAGTATTAGTATTAGTATTAGTATTAGTATTAGTATTAGTATTAGTATTAGTATTAGTATTAGTATTAGTATTAGTATTAGTATTAGTATTAGTATTAGTATTAGTATTAGTATTAGTATTAGTATTAGTATTAGTATTAGTATTAGTATTAGTATTAGTATTAGTATTAGTATTAGTATTAGTATTAGTATTAGTATTAGTATTAGTATTAGTATTAGTATTAGTATTAGTATTAGTATTAGTATTAGCATTAGTATTAGTATTAGTATTAGGTATTAGTATTAGTATTAGTATTAGTATTAGTATTAGTATTAGTATTAGTATTAGTATTAGTATTAGTATTAGTATTAGTATTAGTATTAGTATTAGTATTAGTATTAGTATTATTAGTATTAGTATTAGTATTAGTATTAGTATTAGTATTAGTATTAGTATTAGTATTAG
>JAECXW010000469.1:0-230000 GCA_018153365.1 Drosophila fuyamai | reverse complement strand
TGGTATTAGTATTAGTATTAGTATTAGTATTAGTATTAGTATTAGTATTAGTATTAGTATTGGTATTAGTATTAGTATTAGTATTAGTATTAGTATTAGTATTAGTATTAGTATTAGTATTAGTATTAGTATTAGTATTAGTATTAGTATTAGTATTAGTATTAGTATTAGTATTAGTATTAGTATTAGTATTAGTATTAGTATTAGTATTAGTATTAGTATTAGTATTAGTATTAGTATTAGTATTAGTATTAGTATTAGTATTAGTATTGGTATTAGTATTAGTATTAGTATTAGTATTAGTATTAGTATTAGTATTAGTATTAGTATTAGTATTAGTATTAGTATTAGTATTAGTATTAGTATTAGTATTAGTATTAGTATTATTAGTATTAGTATTAGTATTAGTATTAGTATTAGTATTAGTATTAGTATTAGTATTAGTATTAGTATTAGTTATTAGTATTAGTATTAGTATTAGTATTAGTATTAGTCATTGAAAATTTTTATTCTCTTTGAAATTTGTCTTGGTGGGACCCTTTGTCTAGGCATTGTATTAGTATAGTTCCCGATTAGTATTAGTATTAGTATTAGTATTAGTAGTATTAGTAGTATTAGTATTAGTATTAGTATTAGTATTAGTATTAGTATTAGTCTTAGTATTAGTATTAGTATTAGTATTAGTATTAGTATTGGTATTAGTATTAGTATTAGTATTAGTATTAGTATTAGTATTAGTATTAGTATTGAGTATTAGTATTAGTATTAGTATTAGTATTAGTATTAGTATTAGTATTAGTATTAGTATTAGTATTGGTATTAGTATTAGTATTAGTATTAGTATTGGTATTAGTATTATTGGTATTGGTATTAGTATTAGTATTAGTATTAGTATTAGTATTAGTATTAGTATTATTAGTATTAGTATTAGTATTGGTATTGGTATTGGTATTAGTATTAGTATTGGTATTGGTATTAGTATTAGGTATTAGTATTAGTATTAGTATTAGTATTAGTATTAGTATTAGTATTGGTATTAGTATTGGTATTAGTATTGGTATTAGTATTGGTATTGGTATTGGTATTGGTATTAGTATTAGTATTAGTATTGGTATTAGTATTGGTATTGGTATTAGTATTAGTATTGGTATTGGTATTAGTATTAGTATTGGTATTAGTATTGGTATTAGTATTAGTATTGGTATTAGTATTAGTATTAGTATTAGTATTAGTATTAGTATTAGTATTAGTATTAGTATTAGTATTAGTATTAGTATTATTAGTATTAGTATTAGTATTAGTATTAGTATATTAGTATTAGTATTAGTATTAGTATTAGTATTGGTATTAGTATTAGTATTAGTATTAGTATTAGTATTGATTAGTATTAGTATTAGTATTAGTATTAGTATTAGTATTAGTATTAGTATTAGTATTAGTATTAGTATTAGTATTAGTATTAGTATTAGTATTAGTATTAGTATTAGTATTGGTATTAGTATTAGTATTAGTATTAGTATTGGTATTAGTATTAGTATTAGTATTAGTATTAGTATTAGTATTAGTATTAGTATTAGTATTAGTATTAGTATTAGTATTAGTATTAGTATTAGTATTAGTATTAGTATTAGTATTAGTATTAGTATTAGTATTAGTATTAGTATTAGTATTAGTATTAGTATTAGTATTGGTATTAGTATTAGTATTAGTATTAGTATTAGTATTAGTATTAGTATTAGTATTAGTATTAGTATTAGTATTAGTATTAGTATTGGTATTAGTATTAGTATTAGTATTAGTATTAGTATTAGTATTGGTATTAGTATTAGTATTAGTATTAGTATTAGTATTAGTATTAGTATTAGTATTAGTATTATTGTATTAGTATTAGTATTAGTATTAGTATTAGTATTAGTATTAGTATTAGTATTAGTATTAGTATTAGTATTAGTATTGGTATTGGTATTGGTATTGGTATTAGTATTAGTATTAGTATTGGTATTAGTATTAGTATTAGTATTAGTATTAGTATTAGTATTAGTATTAGTATTAGTATTAGTATTAGTATTAGTATTAGTATTGGTATTAGTATTGGTATTGGTATTGGTATTAGTATTAGTATTAGTATTAGTATTAGTATTAGTATTAGTATTAGTATTAGTATTAGTATTAGTATTAGTATTGGTATTGGTATTGGTATTAGTATTGGTATTAGTATTAGTATTAGTATTAGTATTAGTATTAGTATTAGTATTAGTATTAGTATTGGTATTGGTATTAGTATTGTATTGGTATTGGTATTAGTATTAGTATTAGTATTATTGGTATTGGTATTAGTATTAGTATTGGTATTGGTATTAGTATTGAGTATTGGTATTGGTATTGGTATTGGTATTAGTATTAGTATTAGTATTATTGGTATTGGTATTAGTATTAGTATTGGTATTAGTATTAGTATTGGTATTATATTAGTATTAGTATTAGTATTAGTATTGGTAGTATTTAGTATTAGTATTAGTATTAGTATTAGTATTATTAGTATTAGTATTAGTATTAGTATTAGTATTGGTATTAGTATTAGTATTAGTATTAGTATTAGTATTAGTATTAGTATTAGTATTAGTATTATTAGTATTAGTATTGGTATTAGTATTGGTATTGGTATTAGATTAGTATTAGTATTAGTATTAGTATTAGTATTAGTATTAGTATTAGTATTAGTATTAGTATTAGTATTAGTATTAGTATTGGTATTAGTATTAGTATTAGTATTAGTATTAGTATTAGTATTAGTATTAGTATTAGTATTAGTATTAGTATTGGTATTAGTATTAGTATTAGTATTAGTATTAGTATTAGTATTAGTATTAGTATTAGTATTAGTATTAGTATTAGTATTAGTATTGGTATTGGTATTGGTATTGGTATTAGTATTGGTATTGAGTATTAGTATTGGTATTAGTATTAGTATTGGTATTGGTATTAGTATTAGTATTAGTATTGAGTATTGGTATTGGTATTGGTATTAGTATTAGTATTAGTATTGGTATTGGTATTAGTATTGGTATTAGTATTAGTATTAGTATTGGTATTAGTATTAGTATTGGTATTAGTATTAGTATTAGTATTAGGTATTAGTATTAGTATTAGTATTAGTATTAGTATTAGTATTAGTATTAGTATTAGTATTAGTATTAGTATTAGTATTGGTATTAGTATTAGTATTAGTATTAGTATTAGTATTAGTATTGGTAGTATTGGTATTAGTATTAGTATTAGTATTAGTATTGGTATTATTAGTATTGGTATTAGTATTAGTATTAGTATTAGTATTAGTATTGGTATTAGTATTAGTATTGTATTAGTATTGGTATTAGTATTGGTATTAGTATTAGTATTAGTATTAGTATTAGTATTAGTAATGGTATTAGTATTAGTAATGAATATTATTATTAGTATTAGTATTAGTATTAGTATTAGTATTAGTATTAGTATTAGTATTGGTATTAGTATTAGTATTAGTATTAGTATTAGTATTAGTATTAGTATTAGTATTAGTTATTGGTATTAGTATTAGTATTAGTATTAGTATTGGTATTAGTATTAGTATTAGTATTAGTATTGGTATTGGTATTAGTATTGGTATTAGTATTAGTATTAGTATTAGTATTGGTATTAGTATTGGTATTAGTATTGGTATTAGTATTAGTATTAGTATTAGTATTGGTATTAGTATTATTATTGGTATTGGTATTGGTATTAGTATTAGTATTGGTATTAGTATTAGTATTGGTATTAGTATTGGTATTAGTATTGGTATTAGTATTGGTATTAGTATTGGTATTAGTATTAGTATTGGTATTGGTATTGGTATTAGTATTAGTATTAGTATTGGTATTAGTATTGGTATTGTATTGGTATTGGTATTAGTATTAGTATTAGTATTGGTATTAGTATTAGTATTGGTATTAGTATTGGTATTGGTATTAGTATTAGTATTGGTATTAGTATTAGTATTAGTATTAGTATTGGTATTAGTATTGGTATTGGTATTAGTATTGGTATTAGTATTAGTATTTGGCTAGTATTGGTATTGGTATTAGTATTAGTATTGGTATTAGTATTGGTAGTATTAGTATTAGTATTGGTGATTAGTATTAGTATTGGTATTGGTATTGTATTAGTATTAGTATTGGTATTGGTATTAGTATTAGTGTATTGGTATTGGTATTGGTATATTGGTATTGTAGTATTGGTATTAGTATTAGTATTGGTATTAGTATTAGTATTAGTATTAGTATTAGTATTAGTATTGGTATTGGTATTAGTATTGGTATTGGTAGTATTATGTATTAGTATTGTAGTATTAGTATTAGTATTATTGTATTGGTATTAGTATTAGTATTAGTATTAGTGTATTAGTATTGGTATTAGTATTAGTATTAGTATTGGTATTAGTATTAGTATTAGTATTGTATTAGTATTAGTATTAGTATTAGTATTAGTATTAGTATTAGTATTAGTATTGGTATTGGTATTAGTATTAGTATTGGTATTAGTATTGGTATTGGTATTAGTATTAGTATTGGTATTAGTATTGGTATTAATTAGTATTAGTATTAGTATTAGTATTGGTATTGGTATTGGTATTAGTATTGGTAGTATTAGTATTAGTATTGGTATTAGTATTAGTATTGGTATTAGTATTAGTATTAGGTATTGTATTGGTATTAGTATTGGTATTGGTATTGGTATTGGTATTGGTATTGGTATTGGTATTAGTATTATTGGTATTGGTATTATTGGTATTGGTATTAGTATTAGTATTGGTATTAGTATTGGTATTAGTATTGGTATTAGTATTAGTATTGGTATTAGTATTAGTATTAGTATTATTGTATTAGTATTAGTATTAGTATTAGTATTGGTATTGGTATTAGTATTAGTATTAGTATTAGTATTGGTATTAGTATTAGTATTAGTATTAGTATTAGTATTAGTATTAGTATTAGTATTAGTATTAGTATTAGTATTAGTATTAGGTATTAGTATTAGTATTAGTATTAGTATTAGTATTAGTATTAGTATTAGTATTAGTATTAGTATTAGTATTAGTATTAGTATTAGTATTAGTATTAGTATTAGTATTAGTATTAGTATTAGTATTAGTATTAGTATTAGTATTAGTATTAGTATTAGTATTAGTATTAGTATTAGTATTAGTATTAGTATTAGTATTAGTATTAGTATTAGTATTAGTATTAGTATTAGTATTAGTATTAGTATTAGTATTAGTATTAGTATTAGTATTAGTATTAGTATTAGTATTAGTATTGAGTATTAGTATTAGTATTAGTATTAGTATTAGTATTAGTATTAGTATTAGTATTAGTATTAGTATTAGTATTAGTATTAGTATTAGTATTAGTATTAGTATTAGTATTAGTATTATTAGTATTAGTATTAGTATTAGTATTAGTATTAGTATTAGTATTAGTATTAGTATTAGTATTAGTATTAGTATTAGTATTAGTATTAGTATTAGTATTAGTATTAGTATTAGTATTAGTATTGGTATTAGTATTAGTATTAGTATTAGTATTAGTATTAGTATTAGTATTAGTATTAGTATTAGTATTAGTATTAGTATTAGTATTGGTATTAGTATTAGTATTAGTATTAGTATTAGTATTAGTATTAGTATTAGTATTAGTATTAGTATTAGTATTAGTATTAGTATTAGTATTAGTATTAGTATTAGTATTAGTATTAGTATTAGTATTAGTATTAGTATTAGTATTAGTATTAGTATTAGTATTAGTATTAGTATTAGTATTAGTATTAGTATTAGTATTAGTATTATGTATTGGTATTAGTATTAGTATTAGTATTAGTATTAGTATTAGTATTAGTATTAGTATTGGTATTAGTATTAGTATTAGTATTAGTATTAGTATTAGTATTAGTATTAGTATTAGTATTAGTATTAGTATTAGTATTAGTATTAGTATTAGTATTAGTATTAGTATTAGTATTAGTATTAGTATTAGTATTAGTATTAGTATTAGTATTAGTATTAGTATTAGTATTAGTATTAGTATTAGTATTAGTATTAGTATTAGTATTAGTATTAGTATTAGTATTAGTATTAGTATTAGTATTAGTATTAGTATTGGTATTAGTATTGGTATTAGTATTAGTATTAGTATTAGTATTAGTATTAGTATTAGTATTAGTATTAGTATTAGTATTAGTATTAGTATTAGTATTAGTATTAGTATTAGTATTAGTATTAGTATTAGTATTAGTATTAGTATTAGTATTAGTATTAGTATTAGTATTAGTATTAGTATTAGTATTAGTATTAGTATTAGTATTAGTATTAGTATTAGTATTAGTATTAGTATTAGTATTAGTATTAGTATTAGTATTAGTATTAGTATTAGTATTAGTATTAGTATTAGTATTAGTATTAGTATTAGTATTAGTATTAGTATTAGTATTAGTATTAGTATTAGTATTAGTATTAGTATTAGTATTAGTATTAGTATTAGTATTAGCATTAGTATTAGTATTAGTATTAGTATTAGTATTAGTATTAGTATTAGTATTAGTATTAGTATTAGTATTAGTATTAGTATTAGTATTAGTATTAGTATTAGTATTAGTATTAGTATTAGTATTAGTATTAGTATTAGTATTAGTATTAGTATTAGTATTAGTATTAGTATTAGTATTAGTATTAGTATTAGTATTAGTATTAGTATTAGTATTAGTATTAGTATTAGTATTAGTATTAGTATTAGTATTAGTATTAGTATTAGTATTAGTATTAGTATTAGTATTAGTATTAGTATTAGTATTAGTATTAGTATTAGTATTAGTATTAGTATTAGTATTAGTATTAGTATTAGTATTAGTATTAGTATTAGTATTAGTATTAGTATTAGTATTAGTATTAGTATTAGTATTAGTATTAGTATTAGTATTAGTATTAGTATAAGTATTAGTATTAGTATTAGTATTAGTATTAGTATTAGTATTAGTATTAGTATAAGTATTAGTATTAGTATTAGTATTAGTATTAGTATTAGTATTAGTATTAGTATTAGTATTAGTATTAGTATTAGTATTATTAGTATTAGTATTAGTATTAGTATTAGTATTAGTATAAGTATTAGTATTAGTATTAGTATTAGTATTAGTATTAGTATTAGTATTAGTATTAGTATTAGTATTAGTATTAGTATTAGTATAAGTATTAGTATTAGTATTAGTATTAGTATTAGTATTAGTATTAGTATTAGTATTAGTATCTCGTTTTAACGCCTATAAGGCTCCGCGCGTAACAAGCACTGCTTGGTGTCGTAAGGGCCACTTGTTTGCGCTGATCATAGTGCATCAACGTCCGATTATTAAATAGTTATTTTATCATAATATATTTATATATTTTCCCTAATTACAACGAAGTCTTAAAAAAATTATATATTTGTTTTTTCTTTTTGTTTGTTTTTTTTTATGTTTTGACTTGATTTTTTGTTGTTTAATGTGAATATATATTTGTATTTATGTATGACATTATTATGGTCATACTAAGTAGCAAAAATGGTTTATTTGAAAATATAAAAATATAAAATGTCAATAAAAAATGTAATAAAATTTGATAAAAATTATAAAATTGTAGTTAAAAGTAAAATTACGAAATATAAATTGGAAATATAATTGGAAAATGTTGTTGTAATGTTCCTTCTTATTCTTCTTTTTTTTTGTACCCGTATGGTTGATCAGGCCATACGAGATAACAAAGTATTTATACGTGAAAAATTTTAAGCCTATCCTTATGAACAACTTGTCTTTTATTTTTATCGCTCATTACTACTATGTTTTCATTTTCTTTTATTTCTACTACTTTGTAAGGGCCTAAATATTTGTTATCCAATTTTTGACCGGTTTCATTTCTCAATAAAACCTGGTCTCCTATCTCTAAGTTAAAACCAATAGTGTTTTTGTCGTAATTAGAATTTTCTTTTTGTTTATTTTTATCTAGCATAATTCTTGCTCCTTTGTAAGCATTTTCTAGTCTAAATTTTGCTTCCTTAGTATAGTCATCTATGTTATATAAAGGGTCTATTCTATCTGTTGAATTAAAAGATGTACTTAAATTTGGATGTTTGCTAAAAACTAATTCATAGGGGCAATAGTTGTGTGTCATAGAAGGTGTTATATTGAAACAATAGACGAAGTATTGTAGCCATATGTCCCAATCTATTTTATCAACGGATATATATGATCGAATGTATTCGTTAAGTGTTCGATGACTACGTTCTATTGTCTAATGGTGTCTGGTGGTGGTGCGCTGTAGATGTTATGTTTTTTATACCAAGGTATTTACATAAATCTTCAATAATTGAATTTTTATATTCAGTTCCCATGTCCGATATGAACGTCTTTATTGGACCGTACTTTAGAATATAATTTTCAAAAATAGCTTTAGCTTCTGATTTTGCGCTTTTGTTTGGTATTGGTATGGCAATTAAATATTTCGTTAAGTCGCATATCAAAGTTACCGCGTATTCATTGCCCTGATCCGATTTTGGTAATGGACCTATCGTATCAACAATTACTCTGTCAAATGCCATAGTTGGAGTATCTGTTAAAGTTAATGGAGTTTTTGTGTGTTTAGTTATTTTGGATTTCTGGCATTTTGGACATGTCTTTACGTAGTTCGTTATGTCCCTAGACATGTTTTTCCAATAGAAATGTTTTCTTATTTTTGACAAGGTTTTGGCTATTCCGGTATGGCCGCCTTGTAGTGGATCGTCATGGTTTTCAGACAGTATAGCTTCTTTTTCTTTCTTATCTTTTATTATGGTCACTGGTTTAAGTAGCGCTACTCTTAGTTTTTTTTAATATTTTATTGCCCATTTTTTTTAAACGAATCAACTGAAATATTTTCAAAGATTTTTTCATACAGTGCCATTTTAAGTTGGCTGATCTTGTATATACCGGCTTCTTTTTCAAGCCTTTGGAAAAATTGACCTAAATCAAATGTAACATTTATTCTTGCAATAACTCTTTTACCATGCTTAAAATAGCATTTGAAAATATTTAAATGCAAGGTCACTACTTTCTTTACTTCGTCGTTGTTAAGGACGTCGTATATTTTGGGCATAGAAGCTTTTTCAACACACTGCCTAGGCAGCTGTGCTTGATTTTTCCCTGCGCAGGGTTTATTCTGTCTGTACTGATTTCTTGTAGTGACTTGTAAAATTTGTTTTTGTATGTTTTTTAGTTCTTTGATGGTTATTCTAGATAACGCATCAGCAACGTAATTGTCCTTTCCCTTAAGATACTCAACTGTAAATTCGTATTCTTCCAAATCTAGTCTTATTCTTGTTAATTTATAGTTTGGATTAACCATAGAAAAGAGGAATGTTAATGGTCTATGGTCAGTTTTCACTAGGAAATGTCGCCCATAAACGTAAGGTCTAAAATGGTTAATTGCCCAATGTATTGCTAGTAGTCCTTGTTCCGTTGTGCTTTTATTGGATTCTTCTTTAGTAAATGATCTCGATGCATAAGATACAGGAAGCTGTATGCCAATTTGTTCTTGTGTAAGGACTGCTCCGCAAGCTTGCTTACTTGCGTCTGTGATTATGCAAAATTGTTTAGAAAAATCGGGGAATTGAAGTAGTGTTGGACTCATTAATTTTTTCGTTAAGTAATCAAAAGCACTTTGACACTCTGGTGTCCATTCGAATTTAACACCTTTTTTGCATAATTTAGTTATGTGACGGGAATAATCTGCAAAGTTTTTAATGAATCGATGATAATAATTGCAAAATGCAACAAATCTGCGGGCGCTATCAGCGACCGTGGGGACTGTGTAATTTTCATTGACTTCATAGTTTTTGTCATCTGGCATTATACCTTGATCTGTACATTTGTGAGCAAGAAAGGTCACTTCATGCATGAAAAATGAGTATTTCTCTGGATGTAGTTAAAGATTATTTTTTCTGCAAAGTTCAAAGACGTATGTTAAGTTTTTCAACATATGATTTTCTTAACATCCTACAACTATTAGGTCGTTCATGTAGAGGAATGCCTGGGATGGCTCCAAGGCGGAAAGTGCAATTGTCATCATACGCTGGAAAGAATTTGGGGCTATTTTTAAACCATAAGGTAATCGTGTAAAACGATAAGAGCCATAGCTCGTTGAAAATGAAGTTAATTTTTGTTAGTAGATATCGGTTCGGTTTCCAGAACGAATATGTCACTATATTTTGAGCAAAGATTTGTTAAGACATTTTTAAATTGAGTCGGAAAATTTAGTTTTAGTTTATTGATGACTTTTTCGTTTCTATTTGTGCCATTTAAATTGACAATATTATAGTTATATACAAAAGGCCCAGGACCTTGAAGACGAGAAGATACTAAGGATAAGGATGCAGAAGAACAATTTTTTTTTGTATATATAAATATATTATAAAATTTTAAGTTTGAACTGTACAAGAAGGCGGCCCAAATTAGAACATTTTTTTGAAAGAAAGGAAAAATAATTTGTAACAATAATAAAAAAATGGAAAATAATATAATAACGTACACCCAATTTTATTTTTTAAATATTTGTGTTACCTTTAAACTTTAAAAGAAGATGGCCCAAAAAGATTATAAATATGCAGGGAATTTTGTAAAAAAAGTAGTAAATTTATTAAATATTAAATGCGAATATATATATTTAAAAATTAATATTTTCAAAATAAAAAAAAAAAATTTTTAAAAAAAAAAATAATAAAAATGTAAAATTAGTAACCAGAATATAAGAATTAAAAAAAAAACTAAACACTTTAACAACATTTTTTTTTTAATTCCAATATTAGTATTGTCTCCTATTATTATTTTCCCTCCCCATGCAAAATTAAAAATTACAATGGGTTGGTTCGGCTCAGACGACACCCAGTCTACGGGAAATAAAGCTAATGTTGTTAATAATGTTCAAATAGTTAATCATACGGATGCTATTAAGTCAATGTGGATACTACTTTTGATCCTGACAATTAGCAGCGTTGCTCAATTCGTGCTCACATTATACGTTGAACATAATAAAATAATTAAAAAACGTTATATAAGCAGAGCTAACGACTTGGACAAGGATTAAAATCATTTTGATAATAATTACAATAACCGAGGCCGAGGAAACTGTCGGGGTCAAAATCGCGGTAATGGAGGCAACAACACAACATGGGAAATTATTTTCAGCTGTGTATTCTTTTAGAATAGGAAAAATTCGGGAAAATTTATTAATATTATTACATTGATTACCTTTAAATTTATTAATTTTAAAAAGAGAATCATGTACTTTATGATTATATTTAAATAGTTAAAAAAAAATACTAATTTGTGGTGTTAGTGATATGAATTAATTCATTTTAAATCGTGAAATATTTATCAATTTGTAGAATTAGATTTATAAATTTAATTTCTATTAGTATATCTTGTTTTTTGTTAAGATTATATTTTTTATTAAATGATATAATTTATTTTATTGAATGAGAAGTTGTTTCTTTAAATTCAATAAATATTGTTATAACTTTTTTATTTGATTGAATAAGTTTATTATTTATATCATTTGTTTTAATAATTGTTTCTTTAGTAATTTATTATAGAAAAGAATATATAAGAAGAGACGAAAATATTAATCGATTTATTATATTAGTATTAATATTTGTTTTATCTATAATATTATTAATTATTAGACCTAATTTAATCAGAATTTTATTAGGATGATATGGATTAGGATTAGTATCTTATTGTTTGGTTATTTATTTTCAAAATATTAAATCTTATAATGCAGGTATATTAACTGTTTTGTCAAATCGAATTGGGGATGTAGCTTTACTTTTAGCTATTGCTTGAATATTAAATTATGGTAGATGAAATTATATTTTTTATTTAGAAGTTATACAGAATGAATTTGAAATTTATTAATTGGGGGATTAGTTATATTAGCTGCTATAACTAATTCAATTTTCATCATGATTACCTGCTGCTATAGCAGCTCCTACTCCTGTGTCTGCTTTAGTTCGTTCTTCAACTTTGGTAACAGCAGGAGTTTATTTATTAATTCGTTTTAATATTATTTTAAGAAATTTTGTATTAGGTCAATTTTTATTATTAATATCTGGTTTAACTATATTTATAGCTGGCTTAGGAGCTAATTTTGAATTTGATTTAAAAAAAATTATTGCTTTATCTACATTAAGTCAATTAGGATTAATAATAAGGATTTTATCAATAGGTTTTTATAAATTAGCTATATTTCATTTATTAACTCATGCTCTATTTAAAGCATTATTATTTATATGTGCTGGTGCTATTATTCATAATATAAATAATTCTCAAGATATTCGACTAATAGGAGGTTTAAGAATTCATATGCCTTTAACATCTACTTGTTTTAATGTTTCTAATTTAGCTTTATGTGGGATACCATTTTTAGCTGGGTTTTATTCTAAGGATATAATTTTAGAAATTGTAATAATTACAAATATTAATATTTTTTGTTTTTTTTTATATTTTTTTTCTACAGGTTTAACTGTTAGTTACTCTTTTCGATTAGTTTATTATTCTATAACAGGAGAGTTGAATTATATTACGTGGTATAATAGGTTTATTAATTATAAGAATTATTGGGGGCAGAATATTAAATTGGTTAATTTTTCCAATTCCTTATATAATTTGTTTACCTTTATATATAAAATTATTGACTTTATTTGTGTGTATTTTTGGGGGTTATTTGGATATTTAATTTCGATAACAAATTTATATACATTAAATAAGTCATTATTAAATTATAATTTTTCGGTATTTTTAGGATCAATGTGATTTATACTTTATATTAGAACTTATGGAATAATTTTTTATCCTTTACATTATGGTCAATTAGTAGTGAAAAGTTTTGATCAAGGTTGATCAGAATATTTTGGGGGGCAACATTTATATTACAAATTAATAAATTATTCTAAAACTTTATTAATAATTCATAATAATAATTTAAAAATTTATTTAATATTATTTGTATTTTGAATTTTAATTTTATTTAATTTTTTACTACTTTTATACTTAAATAGCTTATATTAGAGTATGACATTGAAGATGTTATGGAGATTAATTAATCTTTAGGTATAGTGAATTAATTTTAGTAATTTATAAAAATATACAAATTTTATTTTTACAATGAAAATGTAAAGTTTTATTTTAAACTATATAAATAGAAGTATAAATGGAATTTAACCATTAAAAGAAAAAAGTTAGCAGCTTTTACTTGATCACCATACTTCCTTAATTGGAAACTAACTGCAATTAATCGCTTCATATTCTTTTAAGGTAGATTGAAATTCAATACTTTTTGAATGCAAATCAAATGTTATAATTAACTACAACCCTATTTAATTTGATCAATTTAATATACCTTGATTTCATTCATGGTATAATCCAACTAATATAATTAAAATGGAGATCTTTTTTCTCGATCAATAATAGCTTTTTTTGATAAAATTGAAGCTAAAAATATTACAATAGTTGTAATTGTTAAAATTAGTAAAGCAATAATAATAATAGAAAAAATTATCTACACTATTTATTAATAGACCTTATGATTGGAAGTCAAATATACTTTATACTATATAGATATTATATTAATAATTTATCCTCCTCATCAGTAAATTGTGATGTATAAAAATAATCAAACGACATCAACAAAATGTCAATATCATGCAGCTGCTTCAAATCCAAAATGATGATTTTTTTTGATAAATGATTATTTAAATGTCGTAATAAACATACTAATAAAAAAGTGGTTCCAATTAATACATGAATTCCATGAAATCCTGTAGCTATATAAAATGTAGATCCATAAACTGAATCAGCAATAGTGAATGGAGCTTCGATATATTCATAAGCTTGTAGAATTGAAAAGTAAATTCCTAATAAAACAGTAAAAAATAATCCTTGAGTAGTTTGTGAATGGTTATTTTCTATTAAACTGTGATGAGCTCAAGTTACAGTAACTCCAGAAGCTAATAAAATAGCTGTATTTAATAAAGGAATTTGAAATGGATTAAATGAAATCATTCCTAAACGGGGTCATGATGCTCCTAATTCAATTGCTGGAGATAGACTTCTATGAAAAAATGCTCAAAAAAAACTAACAAAAAATAAAACTTCTGATAAAATAAATAAAATTATTCCTCATCGTAATCCAATAGTCTCGACTTATGTGTCAGACTAACCGGTTGTGTTTATTTCAGAGCTCCCGTATTTAAACAAAAAAAAAAAAAAAGTTTTATACAAAATTCTGTTTTTCTGAGTCTTACGATTTTTCTTTTGACTTTCTTAACAAAACATTTGCCGGCCTTGCCTTCGGTTGGCAGGCCGGCTGCTGCGGTTAACTTTCTTTTTCTTCGTTTTTTTAGTTCATTACGCAAGTACAATGTCAGATGCTGGTGCAATTCCCAAAAAAGATGTCTTCCAATTTCAAGCCATCGCGACGAAAGTTTGTCGGGAAACCAATTATGACTCTCATGTGACTAAGCACTCGGTCTTTGCTAAGGACCAAGATACGCGACCACCAGTCAATACAGATGAAGCTGCTAAAGTAGCTGTTATGAATGCCTCTAGGAATGCCAAGGCGACTGCCTTTGATGCCAATAGGTGCCTCTCTGATACTTCTGATGAATTTGATGATTCCAATTATTCAGACACCTCATCTGTCCCGACTATGACCATTTTAACCCCTAAGTGGATTAGTAAAAATGCTGCCGATGATGAACGCTTTACTCAGGTAAATAACCTAAGAAAAAGACGAAATCTTGACATACTCGGAGGTAGTAATATCAACAAATCATCGCTGCCAAACCCTGTTGGCGACCATAAACGTCCTCAAGCTCCATCCTCTGGCATGACCATACAATCACATTCTTCAAGTCAAGAAGGCTCTACCTACTTAGGAAACAACAATAGCTTTGCTATTTTGTCTGACGATGATGATGATACAATGACTTCCACTCATAATAATGAGTCAATCAGCACCTCTAAACTTGGTCATGGATTGTCTGAGCCTGTTGAAGCTAACTTGCATTCGGTGTCCCCACGCAATGCCTCTTCTCAAGCTAAAACCAAGAAACGTGATCCCCGTCCGCCACCCTTCCTTTTGAGGGGAATCACTGATTTTAGGCAAGTAATTTCATTACTATCTTCTGTGACCAATGGTTTTCGCCTCAAGACAACTGGTAAATCTTCCTGTAGGATTACTGTGGATGACGGCAATGTTTACAGTGTAGTCCAGAAGCTTTTCAAGGATAATGGAATTCCTGTCAGCACTTTTCAGTTTAAAAATGAACGAGCCTTTCGAGTCGTCATCAAGGGACTTCACGCTTCCACTGAAATAGCCGAAATCACTGCAAAACTGAAAGCTCTGGGACACAACCCTCGGAATGTATTCAACCCCCCTGGTGAAAATGGGAAGGCGAACCGGGATATATTCTTTGTGGAACTGGAACCAGCTAGAAACAACAAAAATGTGTATGATATCCAGACAATTGATTACCAGGTGGTTAAAGTAGAACCGCAGCTTCAGAGAAAAGGTCCTTTAAGGTGTTTCAGATGTCAAGAATTTGGACATTCTAAAAATTTTTGTTCACTCTTGCCAAAGTGTGCCAGATGCGCTGGTGACAATGAAACAAAAGACAAGGAGCGGTGCTTGGCCATAAATGAGGAACAACTCAAGTGCATTAACTGTGGTTCTAATCATAGTGCGTCTTCCCGTCGATGTCCTGCCTATTTAGAGGCTATTGAAAGACGTAAGCCCACTGGTTCTGTAGGGCGTAGACCCACTGAAAAACGTACTTTTAAGCCTGCCATGCCCCCGGCTCAAAATGCTTGGTTTTCTACGCGTCTTCCTGCATCCTTAAGTCAGACTTCGCCAACGGTAAATTCACATCCAAGTGAAAAGACCTCCTCGATTGAACAACCATCTCGTCCAGGAACGCAACATTGACATTTTATTGATCTCAGAGACACATTTTACCAGCCGTTCATTCTTCCACATTAATGGATATGCTGTTCACTCTGCCAACCACCCTGATGATCGACATCGTGGTGGTGCTGCTGTCATCATCAAATCCTGTTTAGATTATCACCTAAGTGCCACAATATCGGAGCCTCACCTTTGGGTTTGCCAGAATTTCATTTGGTGCTGTCTACTGTCCACCTGGTCACCGCCTTTCTTGGACGACTGAGGAATATCTGCGTCTGTTTGGCTCTGTAGGTAGCCGCTTTCTCAATGGAGGTGATTGGAATGCGCACCACAGTTTCTGGGGGTGCAGGCGATCATGCCCTCGGGGAAACACCCTGATGTCAGTTATTGCTGACTCAAATATGCAGATTTTGGCTACTGGCGGACCCACTCATTTTCCTTGGATCAATGACCACCTCCCGACGGCCATTGATTTTGCTGTGTACAAAGGCATCCCGTGCAACCACCTTACAATCTCAAAAGTGTCCGGGACTTTCCTCTGATCATATTCCGCTCCTGATATATTTTTGCGTGGCTGCCTATACGATCGTCACCAAATCCAGGCTTCTTCCCCGGGGCTCGGATCTTAAAAGATTCAGTGCGCAACTTACTGCTCTGACTCAGGAGCAACCTTCTCTTCTTTCTGTGGACGGCGTAGATTCCTTTGCTGAGGTCTTAGTTGAACAGATCCATCAAGCTGCCCCTCCTCCTAGAAGCATACCTATTCCTCCTCCATCTTGGGCTTATTCAAAGCCAGAAATTGCTGCCTTGGCCAGAAAAGGTCATGCTCTTCGCCGTGTCTGGATGAGGACGAGGCATACCATCGATATGGCAAGGTGGAAGGCTACTGTATCAGAGCTAAGGAAAGTCCTCCGTTCGGCCAAGTCAGAATTTTTTATAGACAAGCTCAGTGCAATTGATCCTAACCAGAATCACGGATTTGCGACCTGGAAATGCACCCGCAACCTTAAAAGACAGCCGCTTCAGAGGGCTTCCCTTAAACGTGGTGATGGGACTTGGGCCCACAGTGATTCCGAGATTGCTGAAGTATTTGCTGATGATCTTGAAAATCGCTTTACTCAATTTGAATTTGCAACAAGCGATGAAGTCCAGACAACAATCTCTAGGCTAGGACTTTCATTTGGTCCTCCTGTTACTGTCCGTCCAGTAGACGAAGATGAAGTACGTGGTCATATAAAGCGACTGGTTACTACTAAAGCTCCTGGCATGGACGCGATTGATGGAAAAGTAGCAAAGGCTCTGCCTAGCTCTGTCATTGCACAGCTCTGTCTCCTCTTTAATGCTTGCCAGGACCTTGGTTATTTCCCATCACCTTGGAAACGAGCATTAGTTACAATGGTGGCAAAAAAAGGAAAAGACCCATGTTGCCCGGAATCTTATAGGCCGATTAGTTTGCTGTCCACTTTCTCCAAGATTTTTGAGCGGATCATGCTTGGTAGACTTCTAGCTATTAACGCCTTTGAAGACGCACTTCCGAACCACCAGTTTGGTTTCCGTAGTCGCCATAGTGCTATCGAGCAAGTGCACAGAGTAATTAACCATGTCCTGGGGGCTTTCGAAGACCACAAATACTGCTCAGCCGTTTTTCTCGATGTTCGACAAGCCTTTGACAGGGTTTGGCACGAAGAACTGTTCTACAAGCTAATGCCGCTTTTGCCTGAAAGGCTCTGGAATCTCGTTGTATCGTTTTTAGATAAAAGGGAGTTTGCTGTAGACATTCGTGGACACCGTTCTGGACTTCGCCCAATTCGTGCTGGTGTCCCGCAGGGAAGCGTCCTTGGCCCGGTCCTGTATACAATTTACACTTCGGATCTTCCAAACCCAGTTGCTCGTGGTACACTCCTAGCCACATATGCAGATGACACTGCATTTCTTGCAGCTGGTAGCACCACTTAGTCTGCGTCCCGACGTGTCCAGACATTCTTAGACGAATTTGAGTGCTGGGCCTCTCGATGGAACATTGCGCTTATTGTTGACAAAACGCAACATGCCACTTTTGCTCTCCGCCCTGGCCGTTCGCGTAGCCTTTACATTGATGGGAATAGGCTCAAGCACGAAGATAAGGTGACGTACCTCGGAGTTACCTTAGACCGTCGCCTTTGTTGGAAGGGACAAATTGATCAAGTTTGTGGATCAGCAAGAACAAAACTTGACTAAATGGACTGGCTCCTTCGTCCAGGCAGCGGCCTATCCCTTGAAGCTAAGGTGCGGCTTTTTAAGGCCATTGTCCTCCCAACCTTAAACTGGGGAATCACTTGCTGGGGCACGGCCTGTGATTCGTCACTAAAAAGGGTGCAAACATGCATTACAAAGGCTCTCAGGAGGATGCTAGGGGTGAAGTGGCACCATTATGTAGAAAACCGAGTTATTTTCCAGGACACGGACAAGGAGTGCCGACGGTAACAGAGACGATTTGCAAATCCTCAAGTCGATACCGGGAACGTTTGCTCACACATGCAAACTGTCTGGCAAGACATCTTGCAACACCACTGGGTCGACGGCGTCTCCGCAGACGACACCCGGCAGACTTATGGATTCTTGGCCGTGACAGACACGGTCGCCTTCTGTAATAACACATCTTGATTAACTTTTGACCACACCTGATTTGCTCAAGTAGAGCACCCGTTACCCGCTTTTTTTGGGATCATTAGAAATAATTTGTCAATACACGAAAACAAGGTCCATCCTTGTGTGGCGTGTTCAATAAACTATAAAAAAAAAAAAGTAATCCAATAGTTATAGCGTATGTATGTAATCCTTGGTATGTACCTTCTCGTGATACATCTCGTCATCATTGATAAACTGTTAAAATAGTAATTACATTTCCTAAAAAAAATAATGAAATATCATATTGATGAAATCATTTAACTTTACCTGATACAGTTGTTATAGCTCCAATAGCACGAGTTAATGGTCATGGGCTATAATCAACTAAATGAAAAGGGTGATTTGAGTGTGTAGACATTAGTTTACTTCTCTAGAGTATAAAGTTCTTAATACAGCAAATACATATGATTGAATAATAGCTACTGCTGATTCTAAAACTAATAGAGCAATTTGAGCTACTAATAAAAATGTAACTAATAAATAAGATATTGAAGGGCCGGTATTACCTAATACGGTTAGTAATAAATGTCCAGCAATTATATTAGCTGTTAATCGGACTGCTAATGTTCCAGGACGAATAATATTTCTAATAGTTTCAATACATACTATAAAAGGTATTAAAATAGCTGGTGTACCTTGAGGTACTAAATGAGCGAATATATGTTGTGTATGATTAATTCGTCCATATAATATAAAACATAATCATAATGGTAATGCTAATGATAAAGTTAAAGTTAAATGACTTGTTCTTGTAAAAATATAAAAGAATAAACCTATAAAATTATTAAATAAAATTAATGAAAATAAAGAAATAAAAATAAAAGTAGAACCATTATGTCCTGAAGGTCCTAATAATGTTTTAAATTCTTTATGAAGTGTTAATAAAATAGAATTTCAAAAAATGTTATATCGTGAAGGTATTAGTCAATAAATTGATGGAATTATTAAAAGTCCTAAAAATGTTCTTAATCAATTTAATGATAAATTAAAAATTGCTGAAGGGTCAAATACAGAAAATAAATTAGTTATCATTTTCAATTTATTGAATTAAAATTCATATTTTTAATTCATTAGATTTAGGTGAAGATGGCATATAAGAATAATAATTAATTGAACAAAATAATACAAATGTTATAGAAAAAATAAAAAATAAAATTAATCATCTAATTGGGGCTATTTGCGGAATTAAAAAATATTAAAAATTTAATAATTTTAGTTTGACATACTAATGTTATGATTTAACTTATTTTTTTTATTAGAAGTAATCGCTAATTTACTATTAAATGGTTTAAGAGACCAGTACTTGCTTTAAGTTACCTAATGAAGAATTATTTCTTGAAATTCATTTAATAAAATAATTTACAGGAACACTTTCAATAACAATTGGTATAAAACTATGGTTAGCTCCGCAAATTTCTGAACATTGACCATAAAATAATCCTGGTCGATTAATAAAAAAATTTGTTTGATTTAGTCGTCCAGGTGTACCATCTACTTTTACACCTAAAGCTGGGATTGTTCAAGAATGAATTACATCTGCAGCTGTTACTAAAATTCGAATTTGAGAATTTATTGGTAAAATAATTCGGTTATCAACATCTAATAGTCGAAAACCGTCTGTTGATAATTCATTTGTTGGGATTATATAAGAATCAAATTCAATATTATTAAAATCTGAATATTCATAACTTCAATATCATTGATGACCAATTCTTTTGAAAGTTACTGATGGTTCATTAATTTCATCTAATAAGTATAGTAAACGAAGAGAAGGAAGAGCAATAAATAATAAAAAAAATGCTGGTAAAATAGTTCAAATTATTTCAATTAATTGACCATGTAAAAGAAATCGATTTACATAATTATTAAAAAATAACATAAATATTAAATATCCAACTAAAACAGTAATTATTACTAAAATTAGTAATGCATGATCATGAAAAAAAATTAATTGTTCCATTAAAGGAGAATCTCTATCTTGTAAACCTAAATTAGCTCATGTAGACATTAATTTTCTAATAAAAGTAAAATACTTTATATATAGAGCTGAAATCTATTGCACTAATCTGCCATATTAGAAATTAATTTGTTAAAAGTGGTAATTCAGAATATCTATGTTCAGCTGGTGGTGTATTTTGGAATCATTCAATAGATGAATTTAATTGAATAGGATAAATTACTTGTCGTTGAGATACTAAACTTTCTCAAATAATATAAAAGAAAAAATAAAATACCTAATAATGAAATAGTTGATCCAATTGTTGATATGTAATGTTGTGTAAGCATCTGGATAATCTGAATAACGTCGAGGTATTCCAGCTAATCCTAAAAAGTGTTGAGGGAAAAATGTTAAATTTACTCCAATAAATATAATAATAAATTGACTTTTTAATCATTTTGAATTTAATGTTAATCCAGTAAATAAAGGGTATCAATGGGTAAATCCAGCTATAATAGCAAATACAGCTCCTATTGATAAAACATAATGAAAATGAGCTACTACATAATAAGTGTCATGAAGAATAATATCAACTGATGAATTAGCTAAAACTACTCCTGTTAATCCTGCTACTGTAAATAAAAATACAAATCCTAAAGCTTATAAAATAGCTGGAGAATAAGAAAGTTGAGTCCCATGTAAAGTTGCTAATCATCTAAAAATTTTAATTCCGGTAGGTACAGCAATAATTATAGTAGCTGATGTAAAATAAGCTCGGGTATCTACATCCATAGCTACTGTAAATATATGATGAGCTCATACAATAAACCCTAATAATCCAATAGCAAGTATAGCATAAATTATCCCTAAAGAACCGAATGTTTCCTTTTTCCCTGATTCTTGGCTAATAATATGTGAAATTATTCCAAATCCTGGTAAAATTAAAATATAAACTTCTGGGTGACCGAAAAATCAGATTAAATGTTGATATAAAATAGGGTCTCCTCCTCCTGCTGGATCAAAAAATGATGGATTTAAATTTCGATCTGCTAATAATATAGTAATAGCTCAAGCTAATACCGGTAATGATAATAATAATAATAAAGCAGTAATAACAACTGATCACACAAATAAAGGTATTCGATCTAATGTAATTCCAGTTGAACGTATATTATTAACTGTTGTGATGAAATTTACAGCTCCTAAAATAGAAGAAATTCCAGCTAAATGAAGAGAAAAAATTGCTAAATCTACAGAAGCTCCTCCATGGGCGATTCCAGCAGAAAGGGGGGGATAAACTGTTCATCCTGTTCCAGCTCCATTCTCCACTATTCTTCTTACTAATAATAAAGAAAGAGCAGGAGGTAGTAATCAAAATCTTATATTATTTATTCGTGGAAATGCTATATCTGGGGCTCCTAATATTAAAGGCACTAATCAATTTCCGAATCCTCCAATTATAATAGGTATTACTATAAAAAAAATTATAATAAAAGCATGAGCAGTTACAATTACATTATAAATTTGACCATCTCCAATTAATGCTCCTGGATGTCCTAATTCAACTCGAATTAGAGATCTTAAAGATGTTCCTACTATTCCGGCTCAAGCTCCGAAAATAAAATATAAAGTTCCAATATCCTTATGATTTGTAGAAAATAATCATTGTCGCGATTTTATTAAGAGGCTGAAGATAGGCGATAGATTGTAAATCTATTTATAAGAATTATTCATCTTAATCAAAATCTATAATTATTTATAATAGGTTTTATAGTCAATAATGACATCAAATTGCAAATTTGAAGGAGTAATATTTTACTAAGGCTTAAAGGACAATCCCTTATTTACAGCTTTTAAGGCTATTAGTTTAATTAACTTAAAACCTTCATTAATATATGAAAAAAATAAAGAAATCATAAATAATCCGAAAATACAAAAAAAGTTATAGTTAAATATAATTTTATATTATTACTATTTAAATTTATTTCCATGATTCAGTTATTTTCATAATAATTTAATATAAAAGCTGAATAACAAATTCGTAAATAAAAGAATAATGTAATTAATGTTGATATTATTAATAATACTAATAAAAAATATTGGTTACATAAAGTTAATTTTTGAATTACTAATTATTTTGGTAGTAATCCTAAAAAAGGAGGTAAACCACCTAAAGATATAAAAATTAATAAAAAATGAGAATTTTAAAATTTTTCTTCTACAAAATCAAGAAAATAATTGATTTAAATGAAATAATTTAAAAATATTAGATATAAATGTTAAAATTAAAGATAAAAATGAATAAAATAAAAAATAAATTAATCAAATTGACTCTCTAATTATTAAAGATCTTAATATTCAACCTAAATGATTAATTGAAGAAAAAGCTATTAATTTTCGCAAAGATGTTTGGTTTAAACCTCCAATTGCTCCAATAATTACTGATAAAATTACTCTAATTAAAAACAAGAGAGAACGCTATAGTCGTGTGCCCCGACTATCAGATACCCGTTACTCAGGTAAAAGGAGTGCGAGGGAGATGGAGATAGAAACTTTGATCACGCATAACTTTTAAACGAATGGTCCGATTTGAAAAATTTCTTCTACATTTCGATAGGTATTGATAAACACAATAAAACTGCATTTTTACTTTTCCGAAATATTTAAATTTATATTTAAATAAAATCGTTTATAAGCGATTGTGGGCGTTAAAGGGGGCGTGGCACCTTTTTGAAACAGATGGAACTCCTAAAATCTGCATGCAAAATGCCAATCTTCTAGCTTTTATAGTTTCCGAGATCTCAGCGTTCATACGGACGGACAGACGGACAGACGGACAGACGGACATGGCTAGATCGACTCGGCTAGTGATCCTGAACAAGAATATATATACTTTATAGGGTCGGAAACGCTTCCTTCTACCTGTTACATACTTTTGCACGAATACAATATACCCTTTTACTCTACGAGTAACGGGTATAATAAATTTTTGATATTTAAGTAAGAAATTAATTTTAATGGGGCAATTTTTTGCCAAGTTATTAATATTAGTGCATTTATTCAAGTTAACCCTTCTATTATATTAGGAAATCAAAAATGAAAAGGAGCGGCAACACTTTTTAATAATAGGGCGGATATAATAATTATTGATGTAAAAGATTCATTCATTTCATTATTTATATTAATGATTAATTACCGGTAATGATAATAATAATAATAAAGCAGTAATAACAACTGATCACACAAATAAAGGTATTCGATCTAATGTAATTCCAGTTGAACGTATATTATTAACTGTTGTGATGAAATTTACAGCTCCTAAAATAGAAGAAATTCCAGCTAAATGAAGAGAAAAAATTGCTAAATCTACAGAAGCTCCTCCATGGGCGATTCCAGCAGAAAGGGGGGGATAAACTGTTCATCCTGTTCCAGCTCCATTCTCCACTATTCTTCTTACTAATAATAAAGAAAGAGCAGGAGGTAGTAATCAAAATCTTATATTATTTATTCGTGGAAATGCTATATCTGGGGCTCCTAATATTAAAGGCACTAATCAATTTCCGAATCCTCCAATTATAATAGGTATTACTATAAAAAAAATTATAATAAAAGCATGAGCAGTTACAATTACATTATAAATTTGACCATCTCCAATTAATGCTCCTGGATGTCCTAATTCAACTCGAATTAGAGATCTTAAAGATGTTCCTACTATTCCGGCTCAAGCTCCGAAAATAAAATATAAAGTTCCAATATCCTTATGATTTGTAGAAAATAATCATTGTCGCGATTTTATTAAGTGGCTGAAGATAGGCGATAGATTGTAAATCTATTTATAAGAATTATTCATCTTAATCAAAATCTATAATTATTTATAATAGGTTTTATAGTCAATAATGACATCAAATTGCAAATTTGAAGGAGTAATATTTTACTAAGGCTTAAAGGACAATCCCTTATTTACAGCTTTTAAGGCTATTAGTTTAATTAACTTAAAACCTTCATTAATATATGAAAAAAATAAAGAAATCATAAATAATCCGAAAATACAAAAAAAGTTATAGTTAAATATAATTTTATATTATTACTATTTAAATTTATTTCCATGATTCAGTTATTTTCATAATAATTTAATATAAAAGCTGAATAACAAATTCGTAAATAAAAGAATAATGTAATTAATGTTGATATTATTAATAATACTAATAAAAAATATTGGTTACATAAAGTTAATTTTTGAATTACTAATTATTTTGGTAGTAATCCTAAAAAAGGAGGTAAACCACCTAAAGATATAAAAATTAATAAAAAATGAGAATTTTAAAATTTTTCTTCTACAAAATCAAGAAAATAATTGATTTAAATGAAATAATTTAAAAATATTAGATATAAATGTTAAAATTAAAGATAAAAATGAATAAAATAAAAAATAAATTAATCAAATTGACTCTCTAATTATTAAAGATCTTAATATTCAACCTAAATGATTAATTGAAGAAAAAGCTATTAATTTTCGCAAAGATGTTTGGTTTAAACCTCCAATTGCTCCAATAATTACTGATAAAATTACTCTAATTAAAAATAAATTTTTGATATTTAAGTAAGAAATTAATTTTAATGGGGCAATTTTTTGCCAAGTTATTAATATTAGTGCATTTATTCAAGTTAACCCTTCTATTATATTAGGAAATCAAAAATGAAAAGGAGCGGCAACACTTTTTAATAATAGGGCGGATATAATAATTATTGATGTAAAAGATTCATTCATTTCATTATTTATATTATTTTTAATATTAATAAAATAGAAGAAAATAATAAAACAGTTGATGCTAAAGCTTGGGTTAAAAAATATTTTAAAGAAGACTCAGTAGATGTTAAATTAATATTATCTCTTATTAGAGGGATAAAAGATAACAAATTAATTTCTAAACCTATTCAAGCTCCTAACCAAGAGTTAGATGTAACTGTAATTAATGTTCCAATAATTATAATTGTAATAAATAAAATTTTTGATGAATTATTAAAAATTAAAAAGAAAAGGATTATAACCTTTATAAATGGGTTATGAACCCAGTAGCTTAATTAGCTTATCTTTTTAATTTATTTATTTATAAATAAATTTAAAATGTATAATAATTATATTTTGGTGTATGATGCACAAAAGTTTTTGATACTTTTAGAAATAGTTTAATTCTATTAAATATAAAACCTTTATGACAAATAATATAAAAATCAGTCAATGAATGCAAAAACTTGCATTATTTACCCTATCAAGGTAACCCTTTTCGTCAGGCAATTCATTAATAATAAAAAATTCATATATATATATTTTTTTTTATTCATTAACTATTATTTTTAAAAAAAATTACTAATTTTGAAAGTAATCATTTTATTTTTAAATAATACATTTAAGTAATTTTTTAAAAATAGTTATAAAAAAAATTAAATAATTTTATTTTTCTATATATATATATATACATATGTAATATAAATTATCAACAATATATAAATTTATAAATATATAATAATTAATTAAATAGTTATATTATTTCTATAAATCCAAGAATGTTAGATAAATATATTAAAATAGATTTTTTTTTACAATTTATGTAACTATTTTTGGATTGCGAATTTTTTTATTTAAATTGTAGCTATATAATAATATATTAAATATTTATATATATATAGATTATCTATTAATCTTGAACTTAGTATACAAAATTTAAAAAAATAAAAAAAACAAGAAAGGAAAGCTAACTTCGGGCGGAGCCGAAGTTGAAATACCCTTGCAGAATATTCCGATTTATATTCTCCAAACTTATTCATTTGATGCATTCTTAACACTCATAAAAAATCCCAACTTTCTAACTTTAAAAACACCAAAGTTATGGCATTTCCAATCGTTCAGTTAAGTGGCGGCTATAGGATATAGTCGGCCGATCCTTAAGAAATTTGGTAGGTCAGATTGATTGGCCAAATATAAAAGCCATAGAAAATCCCAACTTCCTAACTTTACAAATCCCGAAGTTATGGCATTACCGATAAATCAGTTATATAGAAGCTATAGGATATAGTCGGCCGATCCTTATGAAATTTGGTAGGTCGGATTGACTGGCCAAATAAAATACCCATAGGAAATCCCAACTTCCTAACTTAACAAACACTAAAGTTATGGCATTTCCGATCAATCAGTTATATGGCAGCTATAGGATATAGTTGTCCGATCCTGGCCCTTCCGACTTATATACTGCGTGCAAAGGATCGAAGGCTGTGTGCAAAGTTTCAATTCGATATCTTTAAAACTGAGAGACTAGTTCGCGTAGAAACAGACAGACGGACAGACAGACGGACAGACAGACGGACAGACGGACATGGCTATATCAACTCAGAAGGTGATCCTGATCAAGAATATATATACTTTATAGGGTCGGAGATGTCTCCTTCACTGCGTTGCACACTTTTGACCAAAATTATAATACCCTCTGCAAGGGTATAAAAATATGAATTTTTTATTAATTTATAAATAACTATAAACTAATAAATTTTATTTTTTTAATAATATTTAATTTTTAATTTTGAATAAATAAATAATAATTAATTGATTTTTACTAATAAAACATGTTTATGTAGAAATATTAAATAATAAATTTATAAATTTTATTTTTAATGATATTTAATTTTTGATTTTAAATAAATAAATAATAATTAATTTTTTTTATTATAATAAATGTTATAAATAATTTAATGTTTTACTTATAAAAAATTATTTCCAAAAATTTATTTAATTATTGTAAAATTTGTAAAAATAAATTATTTATATATATATATTTTATTTATATTTATAAAATTAAAATATTTTAATTATTTGTATAAATAAATTAAAAATTTAAAAATTAAATTTATCAATTATAGGGGTATTTAATTATCAGAATTAGTGATTAATTATTATTATTATTACTGTAAATTAATTTTTTAAAAATTTATAACAATTATAATTAATAAATTTATTATTTTAATATTTTTTAATGTTACTAAATTTTATTATTTTAAAAATAATTACAAATTTTATATATTATATAAAAAAAAAATTTTTATATTTAAATTTGAAAATAAAATTTAGTTATATAATATTAGGGGTTAAATTTTTATCAGATTTAGTGACTAATAATATTTATTTATATATATATAAATAAAAATTTAAAATTTATATTTTTTTAAAAATTCATATTTAAAAAAAAAAAAAATATTGAAATTGTAAAATTAAAAATTTTATGATTTTTAAAATTTCTGAATATTTTTTTTAAAAAATTATAAATTTGTAAAAAATTTCTGAATTTTAAAAAAAAAAATGTTTTTTTAATTTTTTTTTGTTCTAATATAACTGTAATTTTAATGAAAAAAAAGTTTTAGAAGGAATCAATTTATTTTTTAAAAAAAATTATAAAATTTTAATTTTTTTTTTAAAAAAATAATTTTTTTTTTAATATTTTTTTTTTTAATTATAAATTTGTTATAATTTTTAATTCATATTTTTTTGAATTTTAGTTATTTTTTAATATTTAATAAATATTATAATATAAATTTATGTATAATTATTTTTAGTTATTTAAATTAATAATATAAAAAAATAAAAATTTAAAGTTTTATTTTGGCTTAAAAATTTGTTATTAATTTGATTTATATGTAAATTTTTGTGTGCATTTATATTTATTTTAAAAATAAATATATAAATTTATTCGCAGTAATTAATATTATTAATTAAAGAAATTTAGAAATAGCGATATTAAAGAGTATTGACTAAATTGGTGCCAGCGGTCGCGGTTATACCAATAATACAAATAAATTTTTTTAGTATTAGTTAAATTGATTTATAAGAAATATAATTAAATATATTAAGTGAAATTTTATATTTAAATTATTTTATAAAAAAATAATTGAAGCTAGAAAATTTTAATAAAATTAGGATTAGATACCCTATTATTTAAAATGTAAATTAATTGCTAAAGTAGTAATAATTATGTTCTTGAAACATAAAAAATTTGGCGGTATTTTAGTCTATCCAGAGGAACCTGTTTTATAATCGATAATCCACGATGGACCTTACTTAAATTTGTAATCAGTTTATATACCGTCGTTATCAGAATATTTTATAAGAATAATAATATTCAATAATTTTTATTAAAATTTATATCAGATCAAGGTGTAGCTTATATTTAAGTTTTAATGGGTTACAATAAATATATTTATACGAATTAAATTATGAAAACATTTTTGAAGGTGGATTTGGTAGTAAAATTATAAAGATTAATAATTTGATTTTAGCTCTAAAATATGTACACATCGCCCGTCGTTCTTATTATTAAGGTAAGATAAGTCGTAACATAGTAGATGTACTGGAAAGTGTATCTAGAATGACAATTTAAAGCTTATTAAGTAAAGCATTTCATTTACATTGAAAAGATTTTTGTGCAAATCAATATAAATTGATTAATTTTTATTTATTAATTTATATTATTATTATTGTAAATATTAGAAATAACTATAAATTTAAAAATTTTAGTATTGTTTAAAGAAAAAATAATTTTAATAATAGTTTAATAGTATTGTAAAAGAAAATTGATATAATTTGAAAAAATTTTATTGTAAAAGAAAATTGTATTTATTATACCTTGTGTATCAGCGTTTATTAAATAAAAAATAAATATTTATTTTTCTCGATTTTAAAAGAGTTAATATAATAAATAAGTTAATGTGACAAAATTATTTAAAATATTATATAAGAAATGAAATGTTATTCGTTTTTAAAGGTATCTAGTTTTTTAAGAAATAAATTTAATTTAGAAATTATAAATTTATTTAATTATTTTATAAATTAAATAATTTATAATTTTAATATTTTATGGGATAAGTTATAAAATAAATTTTTTAAAATAATAAATAAATTTAATAAATATATGCTTAGAATTAGCAATTATTAAAAATTGTGTTATAATTTATTTTATAATTTAAATTATTTATTAAATTTTAATTATTTATTAAAATATTAATTTTAATATTTAAAATTAAGTAATAATGATAGAATTAGTATATTTTATTGTTTAAATAAATTTTAATGAAAAGTTTAAATAAAGAATTCGGCAAAAATAATGTTCGCCTGTTTAACAAAAACATGTCTTTTTAATATATATATAAAGTCTAACCTGCCCACTGAAAATTTTTAAATGGCCGCAGTATTTTGACTGTGCAAAGGTAGCATAATCATTAGTCTTTTAATTGAAGGCTGGAATGAATGGTTGGACGAAATATTAACTGTTTCATTTAAATTTTTTATAGAATTTTATTTTTAGTTAAAAAGCTAAAATTTATTTAAAAGACGAGAAGACCCTATAAATCTTTATATTTTATTTATTTTAATTATAAAGATTAATTAAATTTTAATAAATTAAAATATTTTATTGGGGTGATATTAAAATTTAAAAAACTTTTAATTTTTAAAAACATTGATTTATGAATAATTGATCCATTAATAATGATTAAAAAATTAAGTTACTTTAGGGATAACAGAGTAATTTTTTTGGAGAGTTCATATCGGTAAAAAAGATTGCGACCTCGATGTTGGATTAAGATATAATTTTGGGTGTAGCCGTTCAAAGTTTAAGACTGTTCGACTTTTAAATTCTTACATGATCTGAGTTCAAACCGCTGTAAGCCAGGTTGATTTCTATCTTTAAAAAATTATAATATTTTAGTACGAAAGGACCAAATATTAAAATAATTATATTTTAAAATATGATTATTATCAATATAACTATTTTGGCAGATTAGTGCAATAAATTTAGAATTTATATACGTATGTAATTTATATTACAAATAGTACTTGTTATACCCGTTACTCGTAGAGTAAAAGGGTATATTGTATTCGTGCAAAAGTATGTAACAGGTAGAAGGAAGCGTTTCCGACCATATAAAGTATATATATTCTTGTTCAGGATCACTAGCCGAGTCGATCTAGCCATGTCCGTCTGTCCGTCTGTCCGTCTGTCTGTCCGTATGAACGCTGAGATCTCGGAAACTATAAAAGCTAGAAGATTGGCATTTTGCATGTAGATTTTAGGTGTCCCTACGCAGCGCAAGTTTGTTTCAAAATGGTGCCACGCCCCCTCTGACGCCCACAAGCCACAAGCTGTGGCCACAGTTTTGATGCTATTATGAAAATTTTGTTTGATATGTATTTGTTTCGCCAATACCTATCGATTGGCCTAATAAAAGTTTGCCACGCCCACTCTAACGCCCAAAAACCCATTAAACGCATAAGCCTGGCTATCGCTTACATTTCCGCCTTTCATGGCCCGTGGTACCAATAGCGCCATCTAACGGATGACTTTGGAACAGCGGCGAAAAACATACAAAAAGGCATATTTATATTAAGTTGTTTAGCTGAGTAACGGGTATCTAATAGTCGAGGCACTCGACTATAGCGTTCTCTCTTGTTTTATATAGAATTTATTTTATCATTAATCGGAAGTTTATTATTAATTATTTGTGTGTTAGTTGCTTTTTTAACTTTATTAGAACGTAAAGTATTAGGATATATTCAAATTCGGAAAGGGTCTAATAAAGTTGGTTTAATAGGAATTCCTCAACCTTTTTGTGATGCGATTAAATTATTTACAAAAGAACAAACTTATCCATTATTATCTAATTATTTAAGATATTATATTTCTCCAATTTTTTCTTTATTTTTATCTTTATTTGTTTGGATATGTATACCATTTTTTGTAAAATTGTATTCTTTTAATTTAGGAGGTTTATTTTTTTTATGTTGTACTAGATTAGGAGTTTATACAGTTACTAGCTGTACCTGGCGCGACTTCGTTCGCTTAATATTAGTTTGGAGTTAGGAAATTGGGTTGTCAGGACTTTCTTATTTCTTATTTGCGCGTTTTTTGAAAACCTTTGTGTAAACAACCTTTGTAGAAGATCCTTCAAGAGAGAGAATCAGAAGGATACTGGCAGAGCTATATAATAAATGAAAGTGATCCAAGTAAAAGTCGTGAGCTTGTATACTTTTTATCAGTTTCAATGTTATCAATGCAATTTTAATTTGCGCACAAATATTTATACTTGTTAGTAAATTGGAATTTGTTGTTTTCAAATTTTTTGTTTTAAATGAAACGAAAACCTTTGTACACACAGTAAAAGATTGGCATCCAATACAAAACAAGAGAGAACGCTATAGTCGGGTGCCCCGACTATCAGATACCTGTTACTCAGGTAAAAGGAGTGCGAGGGAGATGGAGATGGAAACTTTGATCACGCATAACTTTTAAACGAATGGTCCGATTTGAAAAATTTCTTCTACATTTCGATAGGTATTGATAAACACAATAAAACTGCATTTTTACTTTTCCGAAATATTTAAATTTATATTTAAATAAAATCGTATATAAGCGATTGTGGGCGTTAAAGGGGGCGTGGCACCTTTTTGAAACAAACTTGCGCTGCGTAGGAACTCCTAGAATCTGCATGCAAAATGCCAATCTTCTAGCTTTTATAGTTTCCGAGATCTCAGCGTTCATACGGACGGACAGACGGACAGACGGACAGACGGACATGGCTAGATCGACTCGGCTAGTGATCCTGAACAAGAATATATACTTTATAGGGTCGGAAACGCTTCCTTCTACCTGTTACATACTTTTGCACGAATACAATATACCCTTTTACTCTACGAGTAACGGGTATAAACAGCAAAGTAACGTATTATTTTCAGATTCCACATTTGATCGATAAACGGGTATAATTTTTTTTTTTTTTTTTTTAAATATATGCTTTATTTATTGAATCTTCTCTATATGAGACTAACAATAAATATATCAAATCTTAAGAATATAACTTAACTTACAGTCATGTAGACTGAATTTAGACTAACGGGCCCTAATATTTATTGCTGGGCTGGTAGATCGTTACGATGCTGACGAGTTCTGTTCGAAACCCGTCTTAGGTTCCTTGCGAGATTATTTGGGTGCAGTGTAAGCTTGTTATGGTAGGCCGCTTTCTGCTTTGCTATTTCATCTTTGACCGGTGGTATGCCCAGATCCCTGTGGATGTTTTCGTTCCGAACATACCATGGTGCCCCAGTGATTGTTCGCAGGATTTTTGATTGTGAGCGCTGTATGATGTCAACGTTGCTGTTGCTCGCGTTCCCCCAGAGCTGGGAGCCGTAGGTCCAAATGGGCTTGAGGTTGGAGTTGTAGAGAAGAACTTTAAAGCCCAGACACAGGGGTGATCGAGAATTTATAATCCAGTGTAGGCTGCTAGATGAGATGTGCTTTCTTGCATTCAATGTGCCTCCGCCAGGCACATTCGAGGTGGACGCCGAGATATGTTACATCGCTGGCTTGGGGAATCTGCGTACCATTCAAAGTTAGCGGCGGGCACGATTGTCTGTTAAGGGTAAACGTTATATGTTTACACTTTGGTTCATTAATTTTGATTCGCCAGTCTGATAGCCACTTTTCAACTACCACCAAATGATCAGCCAGTTGAGCTGTTGCTCTAGTTGGGCATCTTGAGCGGCTCAGGATTGCGGTGTCGTCAGCAAATGTGGACGTAGTCAGCCTCTCGTTCGTAGGGATGTCTGATGTGTATAGGATAAACAGGGTAGGGCCCAGGGCGCTACCTTGTGGGACTCCGGCTTCAATGTTATACTCGTTGGATGTCGTTGTATTGCATCTAACCTCAAAGAC
The DNA here is from genome assembly GCA_018153365.1 of Drosophila fuyamai. Classification (NCBI taxonomy): domain Eukaryota; kingdom Metazoa; phylum Arthropoda; class Insecta; order Diptera; family Drosophilidae; genus Drosophila; species Drosophila fuyamai. The sequence continues at coordinate 196,609 of JAECXW010000469.1, read as the reverse complement.
TCTGTGGTAGAGGTACGACTTAAGTAACTTATGAGTGTTTTCTGGCAGTAATGTTATGATTTTATGCATAAGGCCTTCAAGCCACACTTGGTCGAATGCCTGAGAGACGTCGAGGAATATCGCACTACAATATTCCCGATGTTCGAAGGCTGTACGAATTTCTGAAGTTATCCGGTTGACTTGCTCGATGGTTCCGTGGCTTTCACGAAACCCGAATTGATGCGCCGGGATTAAGTTTTGTTCTCTTAAATATGGTGTAATGCGCGTGAGCAGGCATTTTTCCAGTAATTTGGACAGGCACGATAGTAAGCTTATTGGCCTGTACGATGAGGGAATTGTGTGGTCTTTGCCAGGCTTCGGTATCATTATAACCACGGACTTTTCCATTTTTTGGGGTAGTAGCCAAGTTTTGCGATCCCGTTAAATAGCTTGCATATAACATCCACTGCGCAGTTTGGAAGTTCAATTATCATTTTTGGGGTTATTTGGTCGGCCCCTGGAGCCTTTTTTCGGTTTTATTTGCTTCCTAATGACGTTAGCAATTTCAGGTGTTTGAAACAAAATCGGGTTAATTGCAATTTCAGAGCTAAACGGCGGTAGTTGAAGAGAGTTTGTGGCGGCGTTCGGCTGAAATACATTTCGTAGGTGTAAAGCAAATGTTTCGGCTCTGTCTTCGTCACTGCGGGCCCAAGTACCCGAGGAGTTTCTAATCGGAGTGACTGATTCTATCGGAGAGCTTAAATTTGGGTGAGCTCTCCACAAAGGATGCTTTGTACTGGTCGGCGACAGTTTCTCGATGTACCGGCGCTGCGCAAGCTCCTCTTCTTGCTTGAGGGTTTTGGTGAGTCTGCGGGTGGCATCATTATAGAGTTGCTTCGAATGGGGCGATCTGCAGGATTGCCAAACGCGTCTTAGACGTCGTTTTTCCCGAACCAGTTGTTCGATTTGCAGATTAGTTTTGTATTGGTTGCTACGCACGATTGTCTCTTCTGGAGTTGAGATTTTGGCTGCTGCCACGAGTACTGACTCCAGGGCATCAGCACAGAAGTCGATGTCGTTCTCTATGTTTAACTGTGGTATTAGTTCAATGTGGGAACTTACGTACTTTTTGTACTTTAGCCAGTTAGTTCTAGTCGAGGTCAGCCTGAAGGGGTGCTCGATTACTTTCGGGCTTTGAAGGAGAGTTATTAAAACAGGCGAGTGGTCCGATGATAAGTCCGAAAGCGATTTGGCGATGACTAAATTTCTTGGGATGTTCTTGGTCACAGCAAAGTCAATTAAGTCCTGGAGTTTTCTGGGGTCAGCTGGCCAGTATGTGGGGCTGCCAGGGGAGAAATAGTCGAGTTTGTTGCTCAAATTTATGATTGCTTTATACAGTTGTCTTCCTTTGGGCGTCACTAGTCTTGATCCCCAGTGCGTGTGCTTGGCGTTGTAGTCTCCTCCTGCTATAAAGCGATCTCCGAGTGAATTGTAGAAGTCCAAGAATTGCTCTTCAGTTATTGTAAAACGCGGTGGGCAATAGACAGCGGCTATAGTGATACTGCCGTTGCCTGCTTGTAGTTTTATAGATGTAGCCTGCAAATAATTTGTTGCAAACCTCTGGTGAAAGTGGTGCTTAATGCGTTCCCTGATTAGGATTCCAGTTCCTCCGTGAGCCTTACCGTCCGGATGATCCGTGCAGTATGAAGTATAACCTCTTATTTGGAAGTTGTATTTACTTGTGAGATGCGTTTCTGCCAGCAGCATTACATCTATTTGGTTTTCATTGAGGAATTGAGTTATTTCAAGTTTGTGCCGTGAAACGCCATTGGCATTCCACATGGATATTCGAAGACAAGACATCGATTATTTAGATTGTTGGGATGTGAGCAAATTTATTAAAATGTTTTGATTTTGCATAAGGTTTGTCATTGTTGTTTTCATGAAGGACATAAATTCCATCATACCCTGTTGTAAAGTCAGCATCATGGTTTCCATGCTGTTTGGTATTTGTCCTATTGCTTGCTGAGGTGTTGTTATAATTTGCTCAGAGCATTGAGCTTGTGGGAACCCCGTCTGATTGGCAAGTCCTGATTTTAGGGCACTGGCGTATGAAACTCCCCCAAATGAAGATCTGGCTGCTTTCGCAAAGAAAACATTTGGTGTGGTTTGGGATTGCACGTACGCATTTCGTGCATTCTGGGAGAGTGTTTGTTTTGCTTGTTGAAATTGACTCTTCAGCTCTTAATAGACCGGGCAGCCTCTGTAGTTTGCGGTATGGTTATCTCCACAGTTAGCGCATTTCTTTGTCTTTGGGTCTTCTTTGCTTGCAGGGCAAGGTTCGGATTTGTGGAAGCCACCACAAGCTACGCAGACTGAACGAAGCCCGCAGTTGTTTCTGGTGTGTCCATACTCTTGGCAGTTTGTGCATTGCAGCGGGCCATTCCGCTTATGCGGTTCTTCAACAGTAATCCTTCTGTGCAACAGGTATTGCAGTTTATAGATCGGGTGCACTTCATTTTTCTTCAAGGCTCTGCTTTCAGGCTCCAGTTCGACCTTAAAGAGTGGTTGCGGCTTTTTATTTTTGTTGATAATATTAATAATATTTTTGGAGAACAATCCTTTTTCTTTCAGTGCTTCTTTTACCTCATTGGTGGATACGTCGGGCTCTATGCCCTTTAGCACTACTTGCAAGGCCTTGCTACTCTTGAGCTGGTACGTGTAGTAGGGTTTCCTAGCCTCGTCTAGGTAATTGGTTACAGCTCTGAATTGATCTTCAGTTTTAGCTTGAAGCTTTGTTTCATGAATATTCCCTTTAACAAGGGGAGTAACATAAAAGTTGTCATTCCCGACCAGCGCAACAATTTTCTTTACTAGGGTATTTGAGTTCTGTTCCCTTATGTAAATTGGTGGGGGCTTCGGTTTCTTTTGAACAGCCTGTCCAGATTCGGATTGATTATTATCAATTTCCGACAATAGGGCGAATCTGTTTTTACTAGATGCCCCTGGTTGTTCGCTGCCTTTATTAGGGCAATTTTGTTTTGGTTTATTTCCAACCATTTTATTTTACGGGCTTAGCTTCCGTTTGATTTGGATGTAACGGTCCATGCCAGTCTGTATAGCCGGACCCACTTGTTGTTGTTTGATATTGCCGATATTGGCACTCGTACTTACACTTGGCTTTGTAGTTTTATTCGGCGCTGCAGAAGTTGCAAGCGCATTCGAAATCGCGTTGTTGTTAACGGCGACCGTTGATGTTGTTGTTGCAGTGGCTGCGGTTGCAGAAATTAACGAGGTCGCAGTGCTCGTGGCTGGTGAGCTGTTAGTCGAAGCTGGGGGTGGGGTTCTACACTGCAAGCTCCATGAAGTGGGAGTTGGTGTGAGTAGGGCGGGAGAACAAGACCGTGCTCTCGCACTGTCAATGGTCAGTAGGGCTGAGTTGCTCTTTGAAGAAGTTCTTTCTACTTCTGTATCACGGGTTGAGAAATACGAAATATAACTGTTTCTCTGGTCTACGGAGCTACTACGCTCATTTTTTGAATCGCCGCTCATTGAGCTATCACTCGTGGCACTTCTTAGTTTTTATAATAACTATGCACTAGTTTTTTACATAGCACTAATTATTATTTACTGTTTTTAGCAATAAGATTGCCTTTATTACACCACTCTAGTGTTTTTAGTTATTGTTTTTCACTTTTGAGCGGTTTTTTTTCCGGAGCTCGCGCAAAACACGTCTGCACTCTCCGGCACTCTGTTTAAAAAAACGGGTATAATAAATCATTTTATTTGTATTTAAGCACATTATCTACATTCGAATAGAAACATACACACACATTGTATGTATGTACATGTATTGTACATATAAGCAAATCAAAACATATCCAAATATACATATGTACATACGTATTTGGTCAAAAGTTCGAATCTTAAGATTAATATTTAACTTGGAAACATTTTGGCTTTGCTTACAGAATTTGTAGTAATTTTCTATTTTCTTCCATGGTGGAAATTAAATAAGGGTCTTACTTCTGCTACAAAATGAAAAATAAAACCTAAGCATTTGATCCACAGGACTGACTATTAATCGAAAATCATATTGACCGGAGCAGCAGTTTAAGTTTTTAAAATCCTAAACAAATTTAACTTAAATTGCCTCTTTCCCCTCCCCTTTCCCAGCAGCACTACCCCTCCCCATCATCAGTTTTCTTGGCTGTTGCTCTCTCGGCCGTCGCTCTCTTGGCTTCTGGGTTTCGTTCTCTCGACAGGCTCCCGCAAAATACAACGCAATGATTTAGAAAATCTAAATAAATTCGTTAAAAATACTTTAAAAAATGTTAAAAACTTGAAAAATTAAACTTAAGCATTTGGGCCATAGAATAACTATTGAGCGAAAAATCATCTTGATCGGAGCAGCGGTTTAGATTTTTTAAATCGAAAAGTTAATTTTAAATGTAGCCCCCAAATTATGGGGGATATCAAAATTTCTTTTAGATTTCTAATTAGGCCTTTTCAAAACCTAAAATTCGGAAAAAAGCAAATATCGAAATTCCAACCAGTTTAGAAGTTAAGCAACTTTTTTTTGCTCAGAATAATCGGAAAAATCGGTCTTTCATTTTATATTCTTTAGGGATAGTAGCGTGATCTAGTTGATCTTCTAATTCTAATTATGTTTTGTTAGGGGGTTTACGAGCTGTTGCTCAAACTATTTCTTATGAAGTTAGATTAGCTTTAATTTTATAATCTTTTATTTTTTTAATTGGAAGATATAATATAATTTATTTTTTTTATTATCAAATTTATATATGATTTTTAATTATTTTATTTCCTATAAGATTAGTTTGATTAACTATTTCTTTAGCTGAAACTAATCGAACGCCTTTTGATTTTGCTGAAGAAGAGTCAGAATTAGTTTCTGGGTTTAATGTAGAATAGAGAAGAGGTGGATTTGCTTTAATTTTTATAGCTGAATATGCAAGAATTTTATTTATAAGAATATTATTATGTGTAATTTTTATACCCGTTACTCGTAGAGTAAAAGGGTATATTATATTCGTGCAAAAGTATGTAACAGGTAGAAGGAAGCGTTTCCGACCCTATAAAGTATATATATTCTTGTTCAGGATCACTAGCCGAGTCGATCTAGCCATGTCCGTCTGTCCGTCTGTCTGTCCGTATGAACGCTGAGATCTCGGAAACTATAAAAGCTAGAAGATTGGCATTTTGCATGTAGATTTTAGGTGTCCCTTCGCAGCGCAAGTTTGTTTCAAAATGGTGCCACGCCCCCTCTGACGCCCACAAGCCACAAGCTGGGGCCACAGCTTTGATGCTATTATGAAAATTTTTTTTGATATGTATTTGTTACGTCAACACCTATCGATTGGCCAAATAAAAGTTTGCCACGCCCACTCAAACGCCCAAAAACCCATTAAACACTTAAGCCTGGCTAGCGCCTACATTTTCGCTTTTCATGGCGTATACGATAGCGCCATCTAACGGATGACTTTGGAACAGCTGGCCAAGGTGCTCAACAGAGTCAACGTTAATTCTCGATAAGGATTTCTATTAAAGGAAATTGCGATGGCTTTCATTTGTCAATACCGAACTATATCCCAAGAACTATGCAAATCAAATCAAGTTAGTCAAATTGGAGGTGTTCCCTGGGTACCGATTTTAACATAAAAATCGGGAGCTAATTCGAGCGGCGAAAAATATACAAAAAGGCATATTTTTATTAAGTTGTTTAGCTGAGTAACGGGTATCTAATAGTCGAGGTACTCGACTATAGCGTTCTCTCTTGTTAATTTTTTATTTTATGTAAAATTAACTTTTATTTCTTTTGTATTTATTTGAGCTCGAGGTACTTTACCTCGATTTCGTTATGATAAATTAATATATTTAGCTTGAAAATGTTTTTTATCTTTTTCTTTAAATTATTTATTATTTCTTATTGGTTTTAAAATTTTATTATTTTATTTTTTATAATGAATTTTTTTAGTAAAGTTAATAGAAAATTAAATTCTATCTTATGTTTTCAAAACATATGCTTAATCAAGCTCATTAACTAATTAATTTAATAAATTATCTCATCATTTTCTAACTAAAGGGTTAATTAAATAATATAAAAAATAAATAATAGTTAAAATTTGTCCAATTAATACGTAATTCATGTTAGTAAAATTACTGTTACTAGTATTGATCAAAATAATATTTGATTTAAAGGGTAAAATTGAATTCCTCGGAATTTTCTTAAATTATAAAATGGTAAAATTATTAAAATTGCAATTGATAAAACTAATGCAATAACTCCTCCTAATTTATTAGGAATAGATCGTAAAATAGCATAAGCAAATAAAAAATATCATTCTGGTTGGATATGGGCAGGTGTTACTAATGGGTTGGCTGGGATGAAATTATCTGGATCTCCTAATAAATTAGGTCTAATTAATACTAATATAATTAAAATAAAAATTATTACAATGAATCCCACAATATCTTTAAAAGTAAAATAGGGGTGGAAAGTAATTTTATCAATATTAGAATTTAATCCTATAGGGTTATTAGAACCTGTTTGATGTAAAAATAATAAATGAATTATTGTTATAGCAATTAGCAATAAATGGTAAAATAAAATGAAATGTAAAGAATCGAGTTAAAGTAGCGTTATCTACAGCAAATCCTCCTCATAATCATTGTACTAAATCTATTCCTAAATAAGGGATAGCGGATAATAAATTTGTAATTACAGTAGCTCCTCAAAATGATATTTGTCCTCATGGTAAAACATATCCTATAAAAGCTGTTCCTATAACTAAAAATAAAATAATAACTCCAATTAATCAAGTTGGGGTAAATAAGTAAGATCCATAATATATACCTCGACCTACATGTAAATAAATACAAATAAAAAAAAATGATGCACCGTTAGCATGTAAAGTTCGTAATAATCATCCATAATTTACATCTCGACAAATATGGTTTACTCTATAAAAACCTAAATTAACATCTGCTGTGTAATGTATAGCTAAAAATAATCCTGTTAAAATTTGGATAATTAAACATAATCCTAATAAAGAACCAAAATTTCATCATCTAGAAATATTAATTGGAGCAGGTAAATCAACTAAAGCATTATTAGCAATTTTGAATAAAGGATGGGAAGTTCGTATAGGTTTATTCATTAATTAAGATATTTTTCGAATTGGCCCTTTAAATTCCTTCCTCGCTATCGTTCGAAAACATGACGGCAACCACTGATCAGGCAATAGCCGATTTATTTGCCCAATTTTTTCAAACGACTTACTCTACTTTAGATTATTCATCACAGCCTTATTCTTACAACATATCCAAGTCAAACCTCATATTCTGTCCCACTTTAACAGAAAGCTCTCTTCTTTTGGATCTTCTTCGCATTAAACCAGTTTATTCGCCAGGGCCCGATGGTATTCCTGGGTGCGTGCTTAGGTATTGCGCTAAGGCCCTGTGCAAACCTCTTCACAAGTTGTTTACCTTATCTATAGAAACCTCCCAATTCCCAAATATTTGGAAGGAATCATTTGTTATTCCTCTTTTCAAAAAAGGTAACAAGTTAGAAGCCAGTAACTACAGAGGTATTTCTAAGTTGTCAGCTATTCCTAAGCTTTTTGAAAAAATTATTACTCCTCATTTGCAGCACCTTTGCAGATCAATCATTTCTCCGTGTCAACACGGATTTATTAAACGTAGATCCACAATCACAAACCTTCTAGAGCTCACTTCATTAGTGATAAAAGGCTTCAATAGTAGTTTTCAAACAGACGTCATTTACACTGACTTTAGTAAAGCATTTGACTCTGTAAATCACTTACTTCTCATTCAAAAACTTGACCTTTTAGGTTTTCCAGTTGATCTGCTTAAATGGATTTCAAGTTATCTGAATGGCAGGTCACAAAGGGTCCTTTTTAAAAATTCAATTTCTGAAATTCTCCGTGTTACCTCCGGTGTCCCACAAGGGAGCCATCTGGGTCCGTTACTTTTTACATTATTTATTAATGATCTTCCCTCAATTATAAATCATTCTCGCGTACTTATGTACGCAGATGATGTTAAGTTGTGCCTGCAGTATAAGGACATTTCCTGCCATTTAGGCTTGCAATCCGATCTAGATAATTTTCAAAACTGGTGCCGAGATAATTTACTAAATTTAAACGGTTCCAAGTGCAAGCTGATGACTTTTTATCGGGCCAATCCGATATACGCGACTTACACGTTAAGTGGCAGCTCTTTGGATAGAATAACTCTTGTAAACGATCTTGGTGTTCTCTTGGACCCCAAACTAAAATTTTCTAATCACATTTCGTCCATGGTTAATAAAGCCAGAGGAGTGCTTGGATTTATTAAAATGTGGTCAAAAGAATTCGATGATCCTTATTTGACTAAAACTTTATATATTTCGCTAGTCCGTCCGATTCTGGAGTATGGGTCTCCCGTCTGGAGTCCACAATACGGAATACATATTGGTCGTATTGAATCTGTACAAAAAAACTTCCTTCTTTTTGCTTTACGGCGCCTAAACTGGGATGCAAATCTTATCTTACCTTCTTATTCTAGTAGACTTCTTTGGATTAATTTACCATCCCTAGCCAACCGTAGAACGATGCTTGGTACTATCTTTATTTATAACCTTATACATGGTGATATTGACTGCCCCGACTTGTTAAGTCGGCTAAACTTTTCTGTGCCAAGTAGATTAACTAGAAATTATATTCCCCTAACTTTAAATCATTGTAGATCTAACTATGCCTTGCATGAGCCTTTCAGAGTATTATGTTCTGACTATAATAGACTTTTTCCTGTAATATCAAATCTTGACTCTCTGCCGCTCCTAAAACGATTAATACTTGCTTCATTGGCACAAGATTGATCTAACTATTACTTTTTTCCCCGGACCTTTACCTTTATTTTCCTATCTCGCGTCTATCTTATCGCGAATCGTGCCGTACGATACACGGCTGCGCCCCTCGGTCGGTTGGGCGGGTAAGTGGGCCGTGGGACTCCGCGCAAAAAAAAAAAAAAAAAAAAAAATAATAATAATTTAGTAATTTTTACTACTACGATGAAAGTGATTAATAAATAATTTATTAGTAAAATAGAAATAAAATTTGTTGGAAAATTATATAATTCATTTAAAGATAAAGAATTTTCTAAAAAATATGTATTTTTATCAATAATTGATTCTATTTCATTGTTTATTAAAAATAATGATATAGAAGTTTTATCAATTAAAAAGATAAAATAAATATAATTGTTAAAATTAATAATGAAAATAATGTAAGTTTAATAGATAAATTAAATATTTCATTAGAAGCTAAAGAAGTTACATAAATAAATAAAACTAATATACCCTCTAAAAAATTAAAAATAAAATATATGAATATCAAAAACTTTTAGTTATTAATCCTGAAATTAAACATACAAAAATTGTTTGAATTAAAAGAGTTAAAAGAGTTAAAGAGTTAATCCTAAAGCTAAAGGATGAATTATATTTAAAAAAATAATAGAAGTTGTAATAATTAGAGAATATAATATTAATTGAATAATTTTAAGAGATAGTTTATTTAAAATATTAATTTTGGGGATTAATGAAAAAGAAATTTCTTTTCTCTTGAAGTTTTAAAAGAATAAATCTTATTTTTTGATTTACAAGACCAATGTTTTTATTAAACTATTAAAACTAATGATTATAATTTTATATTGAAGTTTACCTATAATTTTATTTATTTTAGGTTTATTCTGTTTTGTATCAAATCGAAAACATTTAATTTCAATACTTTTAAGTTTAGAATTTATTGTTTTAATATTATTTTTTATATTATTTATTTATTTAAATATATTAAATTATGAAAGTTATTTTAGAATAATATTTTTAACATTTAGTGTTTGTGAGGGAGCTTTAGGTTTATCTATTTTAGTTTCTATAATTCGTACTCATGGTAATGATTATTTTCAATCTTTTAGAATTATATAATGTTAAAAATTATTTTTTTTATTATTTTTAAGTCCTTTATGTTTATTAATCAAATATATTGAATGGTACAAATTATATTATTTTTTATTAGATTTATTTTTTTAATTATAAATAATTTTATGAATTATTGATCTGAAATTTCATATTTTTTAGGATGTGATATACTTTCTTATGGGTTAGTTTTATTGAGTTTATGAATTTGTTCTTTAATATTATTAGCTAGAGAAAGAATTAATAAATATAATAATTATAAAAATGTATTTTTATTAAATATTGTTATTTTATTATTATTATTATTAATTTTAACATTCATAAGAATAAGATTATTTATATTTTATTTATTTTTTGAAAGAAGATTAATTCCGACATTATTTTTATACCCGTTACTCGTAGAGTAAATGGGTATATTGTATTCGTGCAAAAGTATGTAACAGGTAGAAGGAAGCGTTTCCGACCCTATAAAGTATATATATTCTTGATCAGGGTCACTAGCCGAGTCGATATAGCCATGTCCGTCTGTCCGTCTGTCTGTCCGTCTGTCTGTCTGTCTGTCCGTATGAACGCTGAGATCTCGGAAACTATGAAAGCTAGAAGATTGGCATTTTGCATGCAGATTCTAGGAGTTTCTACGCAGCGCAAGTTTGTTTCAAAAACGTGCCACGCCCCCACAATCGCTTATATACGATTTTAAAAATTTAAATATTTCGGAAAATTAAAAATGCAGTTTTATTGTATTTATCAATACCTATCGAAATGTAGAAGAAATTTTTCAAATCGCACCATTCGTTAAAAAGTTATGCATGATCAAAGTTTCTATCTCCATCTCCCTCGCACTCCCTTTACCTGAGTAACGGGTATCTGATAGTCGGGGCACCCGACTATAGCGTTCTCTCTTGTTAATTTTAGGATGAGGATATCAACCTGAGCGTTTACAAGCGGGTGTTTATTTATTACACATTACACATTATTAGTTTCTTTACCTATATTAATTGGTATTTTTTTACTAATAAATAAAACAGGTTCTATAAATTTTTATTTAATAAATAGTTATATATTTAATTATGATTTATTATATTTTTGTTTATTATGTGCTTTTTTAGTAAAAATACCTATATTTTTAGTTCATTTATGATTGCCAAAAGCTCATGTAAAAGCTCCAGTTTCTGGTTCAATAATTTTAGCTGGTATTATGTTGAAATTAGGAGGATATGGATTGTTACGAGTTATTTCTTTTCTACAATTAATAAATTTAAAATATAGATTTATTTGAATTAGTATTAGATTAGTTGGAGGAGTTTTAGTTAGATTAGTATGTTTACGTCAAACAGATTTAAAAGCTTTAATTGCTTACTCTTCTGTAGCTCATATAGGAATTGTTTTAGCTGGATTATTAACAATAACTTATTGAGGATTATGTGGTTCATATATTTTAATAATTGCTCATGGATTATGTTTATCAGGGTTATTTTGTTTCGCTAATGTTGCCTATGAACGTTTAGGAAGTCGAAGAATATTAATTAATAAGGGTTTATAAAATTTTATACCTGCAATAACTTTATGGTGATTTTTATAGTATAGTAATATAGTAATATAGTAATATAGCTGCTCCTCCTACTTTAAAATTATTAGGGGAAATTTCTTTATTAAATAGAATTATTTCTTGATCATGAATTTCAATAATTATATTATCTTTTTAACCATTTTTTAGAGCTGCTTATACTCTTTATCTTTATTCTTTTAGTCAACATGGGAAATTATTTTCAGGTGTGTATTCTTTTAGAATAGGAAAAATTCGGGAATATTTATTAATATTATTACATTGATTACCTTTAAATTTATTAATTTTAAAAAGAGAATCATGTACTTTATGATTATATTTAAATAGTTTAAAAAAATACTAATTTGTGGTGTTAGTGATATGAATTAATTCATTTTAAATCGTGAAATATTTATCAATTTGTAGAATTAGATTTATAAATTTAATTTATTTTAGCTTATCTTGTTTTTTGTTAAGATTATATTTTTTATTAAATGATATAATTTATTTTATTGAATGAGAAGTTGTTTCTTTAAATTGTTATAACTTTTTTATTTGATTGAAAAAGTTTTTTATTTATATCATTTGTTTTAATAATTGCTTCTTTAGTAATTTATTATAGAAAAGAATATATAAGAAGAGACGAAAATATTAATCGATTTATTATATTAGTATTAATATTTGTTTTATCTATAATATTATTAATTATTTGACCTAATTTAAACAGAATTTTATTAGGATGAGATGGATTAGGATTAGTATCTTATTGTTTGGCTATTTATTTTCAAAATATTAAATCTTATAATGCAGGTATATTAACTGCTTTGTCAAATCGAATTGGGGATGTAGCTTTACTTTTAGCTATTGCTTGAATATTAAATTATGGTAGATGAAATTATATTTTTTATTTAGAAGTTATACAGAATGAATTTGAAATATTATTAATTGGGGGATTAGTTATATTAGCTGCTATAACTAAAAGAGCTCAAATTCCATTTTCATCATGATTACCTTCTGCTATAGCAGCTCCTACTCCTGTTTCTGCTTTAGTTCATTCTTCAACTTTGGTAACAGCAGGAGTTTATTTATTAATTCGTTTTCATATTATTTTAAGAAATTCTGTATTAGGTCAATTTTTATTATTAATATCTGGTTTAACTATATTTATAGCTGGTTTAGGAGCTAATTTTGAATTTGATTTAAAAAAAATTATTGCTTTATCTACTTTAAGTCATTTAGGATTAATAATAAGAATTTTATCAATAGGTTTTTATAAATTAGCTATATTTCATTTATTAACTCATGCTCTATTTAAAGCATTATTATTTATATGTGCTGGTGCTATTATTCATAATATAAATAATTCTCAAGATATTCGACTAATAGGAGGTTTAAGAATTCATATGCCTTTAACATCTACTTGTTTTAATGTTTCTAATTTAGCTTTATGTGGGATACCATTTTTAGCTGGGTTTTATTCTAAGGATATAATTTTAGAAATTGTAATAATTACAAATATTAATATTTTTTGTTTTTTTTTTTAATATTTTTTTCTACAGGTTTAACTGTTAGTTACTCTTTTCGATTAGTTTATTATTCTATAACAGGAGAGTTGAATTATATTACGTGGTATAATAGGTTTATTAATTATAAGAATTATTGGGGGCAGAATATTAAATTGGTTAATTTTTCCAATTCCTTATATAATTTGTTTACCTTTATATATAAAATTATTGACTTTATTTGTGTGTATTTTTGGGGGGTTATTTGGATATTTAATTTCGATAACAAATTTATATACATTAAATAAGTCATTATTAAATTATAATTTTTCGGTATTTTTAGGATCAATGTGATTTATACTTTATATTAGAACTTATGGAATAATTTTTTATCCTTTACATTATGGTCAATTAGTAGTGAAAAGTTTTGATCAAGGTTGATCAGAATATTTTGGCGGGCAACATTTATATTATAAATTAATAAATTATTCTAAAACTTTATTAATAATTCATAATAATAATTTAAAAATTTATTTAATATTATTTGTATTTTGAATTTTAATTTTATTTAATTTTTTACTAAAAGTGAATTAATTTTAGTAATTTATAAAAATATACAAATTTTATTTTTACAAAGAAAATGTAAAGTTTTATTTTAAACTATATAAATAGAAGTATAAATGTATTTAACCATTAAAAGAAAAAAGTTAGCAGCTTTTACTTGATCACCATACTTCTTTAATTGGGGTTAAATACCGAGTTATATCATTAACAGTGATATGCCTCTTTTTGGCTTCAATTAAAGAATAAGGGAAAAATTACCTAAGGTTAACTGTGATGAGCTCAAGTTACAGTAACTCCAGAAGCGAATAAAATAACTGCATTTAATAAAGGAATTTGAAATGGATTAAATAAAATAATTCCTAAAGGGGGTCATGATGCTCCTAATTCAATTGGTGGAGATAGACTTCTATGAAAAAATGCTCAAAAAAAACTAACAAAAAAACTTCTGATAAAATAAATAAAATTATTCCTCATCGTAATCCAATAGTTACAGCGTATGTATGTAATCCTTGGTATGTACCTTCTCGTTAAAATAGTAATTAATAATTAATTAATTTAACAGGTCGATACAAAACCAACGTAATTACATTTCCTAAAAAAAATAATGAAATATCATATTGATGAAATCATTTAACTATACCTGATACAGTTGTTATAGCGCCAATAGCTCCAGTTAATGGTCATGGGTTATAATCAACTAAATTAAAAGGGTGATTTGAGTGCGTAGACATTAGTTTACTTCTCTAGAGTATAAAGTTCTTAATACAGCAAATACATATGATTGAATTATAGCTACTGCTGATTCTAAAACTAATAGAGCAATTTGAGCTACTAATAAAAATGTAACTAATAAATAAGATATTGAAGGGCCGGTATTACCTAATAAAGTTAGTAATAAATGTCCAGCAATTATATTAGCTGTTAATCGGACTGCTAATGTTCCAGGACGAATAATATTTCTAATAGTTTCAATACATACTATAAAAGGTATTAAAATAGCTGGTGTACCTTGAGGTACTAAATGAGCGAATATATGTTGTGTATGATTAATTCGTCCATATAATATAAAACATAATCATAATGGTAATGCTAATGATAAAGTTAAAGTTAAATGACTGGTTCTTGTAAAAATATAAAAGAATAAACCTATAAAATTATTAAATAAAATTAATGAAAATAAAGAAATAAAAATAAAAGTAGAACCATTATGTCCTGAAGGTCCTAATAATGTTTTAAATTCTTTATGAAGTGTTAATAAAATAGAATTTCAAAAAATGTTATATCGTGAAGGTATTAGTCAATAAATTGATGGAATTATTAAAAGTCCTAAAAATGTTCTTAATCAATTTAATGATAAATTAAAAATTGCTGAAGGCTCAAATACAGAAAATAAATTAGTTATCATTTTCAATTTATTGAATTAAAATGCATATTTTTTAATTCATTAGATTTAGGTGAAGATGGCATATAAGAATAATAATTAATTGAACAAAATAATACAAATGTAATAGAAAAAATAAAAAATAAAATTAATCATCTAATTGGGGCTATTTGTGGAATTAAAAAATATTAAAAATTTAATAATTTTAGTTTGACATACTAATGTTATGATTTAACTAATTTTTTTTCATTAGAAGTAATCGCTAATTTACTATTAAATGGTTTAAGAGACCAGTACTTGCTTTAAGTTACCTAATGAAGAATTATTTCTTGAAATTCATTTAATAAAATAATTTACAGGAACACTTTCAATAACAATTGGTATAAAACTATGGTTAGCTCCGCAAATTTCTGAGCATTGACCATAAAATAATCCTGGTCGATTAATAAAAAAATTTGTTTGATTTAGTCGTCCAGGTGTACCATCTACTTTTACACCTAAAGCTGGGATTGTTCAAGAATGAATTACATCTGCAGCTGTTACTAAAATTCGAATTTGAGAATTTATTGGTAAAATAATTCGGTTATCAACATCTAATAGTCGAAAACCATCTGTTGATAATTCATTTGTTGAGATTATATAAGAATCAAATTCAATATTATTAAAATCTGAATATTCATAACTTCAATATCATTGATGACCAATTCTTTTGAAAGTTACTGATGGTTCATTAATTTCATCTAATAAGTATAGTAAACGAAGAGAAGGAAGAGCAATAAATAATAAAATAATTGCTGGTAAAATAGTTCAAATTATTTCAATTAATTGACCATGTAAAAGAAATCGATTTACATAATTATTAAAAAATAACATAAATATTAAATATCCAACTAAAACAGTAATTATTACTAAAATTAGTAATGCATGATCATGAAAAAAAATGAATTGTTCCATTAAAGGAGAATCTCTATCTTGTAAACCTAAATTAGCTCATGTAGACATTAATTTTCTAATAAAAGTAAAATACTTTATATATAGAGCTGAAATCTATTGCACTAATCTGCCATATTAGAAATTAATTTGTTAAAAGTGGTAATTCAGAATATCTATGTTCAGCTGGTGGTGTATTTTGGTATCATTCAATAGATGAATTTAATTGAATAGGAGAAATTACTTGTCGTTGAGATACTAAACTTTCTCAAATAATATAAAAGAAAAATAAAATACCTAATAATGAAATAGTTGATCCAATTGTTGATACAACATTTCATGTTGTGTAAGCATCTGGATAATCTGAATAACGTCGGGGTATCCCAGCTAATCCTAAAAAGTGTTGAGGGAAAAATGTTAAATTTGCTCCAATAAATATAATAATAAATTGACTTTTTAATCATTTTGAATTTAATGTTAATCCAGTAAAAAAGGGGTATCAATGAATAAATCCAGCTAAAATAGCAAATACAGCTCCTATTGATAAAACATAATGAAAATGATATCAACTGATGAATTAGCTAAAACTACTCCTGTTAATCCCCCTACTGTGAATAAAAATACAAATCCTAAAGCTCATAAAATAGCTGGAGAATAAGAAAGTTGAGTTCCATGTAAAGTTGCTAATCATCTAAAAATTTTATTTCCAGTAGGTACAGCAATAATTATAGTAGCTGATGTAAAATAAGCTCGGGTGTCTACATCTATACCTACTGTAAATATATGGTGAGCTCATACAATAAACCCTAATAATCCAATAGCAAGTATAGCATAAATTATCCCTAAAGAACCGAATGTTTCCTTTTTTCCTGATTCTTGGCTAATAATATGTGAAATTATTCCAAATCCTGGTAAAATTAAAATATAAACTTCTGGGTGACCGAAAAATCAAAATAAATGTTGGTATTAAATAGGATCTCCTCCTCCTGCTGGGTCAAAAAATGATGTATTTAAATTTCGATCTGTTAATAATATAGTAATAGCCCCGGCTAATACTGGTAATGATAATAATTATAATAAAGCAGTAATAACAACTGATCATACAAATAAAGGTATTCGATCTAATGTAATTCCAGTTGAACGTATATTAATTACTGTTGTGATGAAATTTACAGCTCCTAAAATAGAAGAAATTCCAGCTAAATGAAGAGAGAAAATTGCTAAATCTACAGAAGCTCCTCCATGAGCAATTCCAGCAGAAAGGGGGGGATAAACTGTTCATCCTGTTCCAGCTCCATTTTCCACTATTCTTCTTACTAATAATAAAGAAAGAGCAGGAGGTAGTAATCAAAATCTTATATTATTTATTCGTGGAAATGCTATATCTGGGGCTCCTAATATTAAAGGCACTAATCAATTTCCGAATCCTCCAATTATAATAGGTATTACTATAAAAAAAATTATAATAAAAGCATGAGCAGTTACAATTACATTATAAATTTGACCATCTCCAATTAATGCTCCTGGATGTCCTAATTCAACTCGAATTAGAGATCTTAAAGATGTTCCTACTATTCCGGCTCAAGCTCCGAAAATAAAATATAAAGTTCCGATATCTTTATGATTTGTAGAAAATAATTATTGTCGCGATTTGATTAAGTGGCTGAAAATAGGCGATAGATTGTAAATCTATTTATAAGAATTATTCTTCTTAATCAAAATTTATAAATATTATAATAGGTTTTATAGTCAATAATGACATCAAATTGCAAATTTGAAGGAGTAATATTTTACTAAGGCTTAAAGGATAGCCCCTTATTTACAGCTTTGAAGGCTATTAGTTTAATTAACTTAAAACCTTCATTAATATATGAAAAAAATAAAGAAATCATAAATAATCCGAAAATAGAAAAAAAGTTATAATTAAATATAAGTTTATATTATTACTATTTAAATTTATTTTCATGATTCAGTTATTTTCGTAATAATTTAATATAAAAGCTGAGTAACAAATTCGTAAATAAAAGAATAATGTAATTAATGTCGATATTATTAATAATACTAATAAAAAATATTGGTTACATAAAGTTAATTGTTGGATTACTAATCATTTTGGTAGAAATCCTAAAAAAGGAGGTAAACCACCTAAAGATAAAAAATTAATAAAAAATGAGAATTTTAAAATTTTTTCTTCTACAAAATCAAGAAAATAATTGATTTAAATGAAATAATTTAAAAATATTGAATATAAATGTTAAAATTAAAGATAACAATGAAAAAATAAAAAATAAATTAATCAAATTGATTCTCTAATTATTAAAGATCTTAATATTCAACCTAAATGATTAATTGAGGAAAAAGCTATTCATTTTCGCAAAGATGTTTGGTTTAACCCTCCAATTGCTCCAATAATTACTGATAAAATTACTCTAATGAATAATAAATTTTTGATATTTAAGTAAGAAATTAATATTAATGGGGCAATTTTTTGCCAAGTTATTAATATTAGTGCATTTATTCAAGTTAACCCTTCTATTATATTAGGAAAATAAAAATGAAAAGGAGCGGCTCCACTTTTTAATAATAGGGCAGATATAATAATTATTGATGTAAAAGATTCATTCATTTCATTATTTATATTATTTTTTAATATTAATAAAATAGAAGAAAATAATAAAACAGTTGATGCTAAAGCTTGGGTTAAAAAATATTTTAAAGAAGACTCAGTAGATGTTAAATTATTATTATCTCTTATTAGGGGGATAAAAGATAACAAATTAATTTCTAAACCTATTCAAGCTCCTAACCAAGAGTTAGATGTAACTGTAATTAATGTTCCAATAATTATAATTGTAATAAATACAATTTTTGATGAATTATTAAAAATTAAAAAGAAAAGGATTATAACCTTTATAAATGAGGTATGAACCCAGTAGCTTAATTAGCTTATCTTTTTAATTTATTTATTTATAAATAAATTTAAAATGTATAATAATTATATTTTGGTGTATGATGCACAAAAGTTTTTGATACTTTTAGAAATAGTTTAATTCTATTAAATATAAAACCTTTATGACAAATAATATAAAAATCAGTCAATGAATGCAAAAACTTGCATTATTTACCCTATCAAGGTAACCCTTTTCGTCAGGCAATTCATTAATAATAAAAAATTCATATTTTTTTTATTTATTAACTATTATTTTTTAAAAAATTACTTATTTTTAAAATAGTCATTTTATTTTTAAATAATACATTTAAGTAATTTTTAAAAAATAACTATAAAAAAAAATTAAATAATTTTATTTTTCTATATAGATATATATGTAATATAAATCTTCAACAATATATAAATTTATAAATATATAATAATTAATTAAATAATTATATTATTTATATAAATCCAAGAATGTTAGATCAATATATTAAAATAGATTTTTTTTACAATTTATGTATCTATTTTTGGATTGCGAAATTTTTTATTTAAATTGTTAGCTATATAATAATATATTAAATATTTATATATATATAGATTATCTATTAATCTTGAACTTAGTATACAAAAAATTTAAAAAAAAAAAAAAATATATATGAATTTTTTTATTAATTTATAAATAATTATAAATTAATAAATTTTATTTTTATAGTATTTAATTTTTGTTTTTTAATATATATATATATATATATATATATATATATATGCATATTTATATATATATATATATATATATGTATATATATGAATATATATATTTATTTAATTACTTAAAAATTTGTAAAAAAAATTATTTATATGTATATATATTATTTATATTTATAAAATTAGAATATTTTTATTATATGTATAGATTAATAAAAAATTCATAAATTAGATTTATTAATTGTAGGGGTATTTAATTATCAGATTTAGTGATTAAATATTATTATTATCATTGTAAATTAATTTTTTAAAAAGTTATAAAAATTATAATTAATAAATTTATTATTTTTATATATTTTTTGTTACTAAATTTTATTATTTAAGTAAAAGTAATAAATTTTATATATTTTATAAAAAAAAATTTTTTACATTTAAATTATAATTTTAATTTTAAAAAATATGAATTTTTTATTAATTTATAAATAACTATAAATTAATATATTTTATTTTTTTAATATTTAATTTTTAATTTTGATTAAATAAATAATAATTAATTAATTTTTTTAATAAATTTATTAATGTAGAAATATTAAGTAATAAATTTATAAATTTTATTTTTATAGTATTTAATTTTTGATTTTTAATATATAAATAAAAATTTTCTATTTTTTATTTATATATACATGCATATTTATATGTATATATATATATATTAATAATAATTAATATTTTACTTATAAAAAATTATTACAATAAATTTATTTAATTATTGAAAAATTTGTAAAAATAAATTATTTATATGAATATATATTATTTATATTTATAAAATTAGAATATTTTTGTTACACGTATAGATTAATAAAAATTCAAAAATTTAATTTATTAATTATAGGGGTATTTAATTATCAGATTTAGTGATTAATTATTATTATTATCATCATTGTAAATTAATTTTTTTAAAATTTATAAAAATTATAATTAATAAATTTATTATTTTTATATATTTTTTGTTACTAAATTTTATTATTTAATTAAAAGTAATAAATTTTATATATTTTATAAAAATTTTTTTTTTACATTTAAATTATAATTTAAATTTGAAAATAAAATTTAATTATATAATTTTTTTTTTTTTTTAATATATGCTTTATTTATTGAATCTTCTCTATATGAGACTAACAATAAGTATATCAAATCTTAAGAATATAACTTAACTTACAGTCATGTAGACTGAATTTAGACTGACGGGCCCTAATATTTATTGCTGGGCTGGTAGATCGTTACGATGCAGACGAGTTCTGTTCGAAACCCGTCTTAGGTTCCTTGCGAGATTATTTGGGTGCAGTGTAAGCTTGTTATGGTAGGCCGCTTTCTGCTTTGCTATTTCATCTTTGACCGGTGGTATGCCCAGATCCCTGTGGATGTTTTCGTTCCGAACATACCATGGTGCCCCAGTGATTGTTCGCAGGATTTTTGATTGTGAGCGCTGTATGATGTCAACGTTGCTGTTGCTCGCGTTCCCCCAGAGCTGGGAGCCGTAGGTCCAAATGGGCTTGAGGGTGGAGTTGTAGAGAAGAACTTTAAAGTCCAGACACAGGGGTGATCGAGAATTTATAATCCAGTGTAGGCTGCTAGATGAGATGTGCTTTCTTGCATTCAATGTGCCTCCGCCAGGTTAGGCGTCTGTCTAGGTGGACGCCGAGATATGTTACATCGCTGGCTTGGGGAATCTGCGTACCATTCAAAGTTAGCGGCGGGCACGATTGTCTGTTAAGGGTAAACGTTATATGTTTACACTTTGGTTCATTAATTTTGATTCGCCAGTCTGATAGCCACTTTTCAACTACCACCAAATGATCAGCCAGTTGAGCTGTTGCTCTAGTTGGGCATCTTGAGCGGCTCAGGATTGCGGTGTCGTCAGCAAATGTGGACGTAGTCAGCCTCTCGTTCGTAGGGATGTCTGATGTGTATAGGATAAACAGGGTAGGGCCCAGGGCGCTACCTTGTGGGACTCCGGCTTCAATGTTATACTCGTTGGATGTCGTTGTATTGCATCTAACCTCAAAGACTCTGTGGTAGAGGTACGACTTAAGTAACTTATGAGTGTTTTCTGGCAGTAATTTTATGATTTTATGCATAAGGCCTTCAAGCCACACTCGGTCGAATGCCTGAGAGACGTCGAGGAATATCGCACTACAATATTCCCGATGTTCGAAGGCTGTACGAATTTCTGAAGTTATCCGGTTGACTTGCTCGATGGTTCCGTGGCTTTCACGAAACCCGAATTGATGCGCCGGGATTAAGTTTTGTTCTCTTAAATATGGTGTAATGCGCGTGAGCAGGCATTTTTCCAGTAATTTGGACAGGCACGATAGTAAGCTTATTGGCCTGTACGATGAGGGAATTGTGTGGTCTTTGCCAGGCTTCGGTATCATTATAACCACGGACTTTTCCATTTTTTGGGGTAGTAGCCAAGTTTTGCGATCCCGTTAAATAGCTTGCATATAACATCCACTGCGCAGTTTGGAAGTTCAATTATCATTTTTGGGGTTATTTGGTCGGCCCCTGGAGCCTTTTTCGGTTTTATTTGCTTCCTAATGACGTTAGCAATTTCAGGTGTTTGAAACAAAATCGGGTTAATTGCAATTTCAGAGCTAAACGGCGGTAGTTGAAGAGAGTTTGTGGCGGCGTTCGGCTGAAATACATTTCGTAGGTGTAAAGCAAATGTTTCGGCTCTGTCTTCGTCACTGCGGGCCCAAGTACCCGAGGAGTTTCTAATCGGAGTGACTGATTCTATCGGAGAGCTTAAATTTGGGTGAGCTCTCCACAAAGGATGCTTTGTACTGGTCGGCGACAGTTTCTCGATGTACCGGCGCTGCGCAAGCTCCTCTTCTTGCTTGAGGGTTTTGGTGAGTCTGCGGGTGGCATCATTATAGAGTTGCTTCGAATGGGGCGATCTGCAGGATTGCCAAACGCGTCTTAGACGTCGTTTTTCCCGAACCAGTTGTTCGATTTGCAGATTAGTTTTGTATTGGTTGCTACGCACGATTGTCTCTTCTGGAGTTGAGATTTTGGCTGCAGTCGATGTCGTTCTCTATGTTTAACTGTGGTGTTAGTTCAATGTGGGAACTTACGTACTTTTTGTACTTTAGCCAGTTAGTTCTTGTCGAGGTCAGCCTGAAGGGGTGCTTGATTACTTTCGGGCTTTGAAGGAGAGTTATTAAAACAGGCGAGTGGTCCGATGATAAGTCCGAAAGCGATTTGGCGCTGACTAAATTTCCTGGGATGTTCTTGGTCACAGCGAAGTCAATTAAGTCCGGGAGTTTTCTGGGGTCAGCTGGCCAGTATGTGGGGCTGCCAGGGGAGACATAGTCGAGTTTGTTGCTGAATTTTATGATTGCTTTATACAGTTGTCTTCCTTTGGGCGTCACTAGTCTTGATCCCCAGTGCGTGTGCTTGGCGTTGTAGTCTCCTCCTGCTATAAAGCGATCTCCGAGTGAATTGTAGAAGTCCAAGAATTGCTCTTCAGTTATTGTAAAACGCGGTGGGCAATAGACAGCGGCTATAGTGATACTGCCGTTGCCTGCTTGTAGTTTTATAGATGTAGCCTGCAAATAATTTGTTGCAAACCTCTGGTGAAAGTGGTGCTTAATGCGTTCCCTGATTAGGATTCCAGTTCCTCCGTGAGCCTTACCGTCCGGATGATCTGTGCAGTATGAAGTTAACCTCTTATTTGGAAGTTGTATTTACTTGTAAGATGCGTTTCTGCCAGCAGCATTACATCTATTTGGTTTTCATTGAGGAATTGAGTTATTTCAAGTTTGTGCCGTGAAACGCCATTGGCATTCCACATGGATATTCGAAGACAAGACATCGATTATTTAGATTGTTGGGATGTGAGCAAATTTATTAAAATGTTTTGATTTTGCATAAGGTTTGTCATTGTTGTTTTCATGAAGGACATAAATTCCATCATACCCTGTTGTAAAGTCAGCATCATGGTTTCCATGCTGTTTGGTATTTGTCCTATTGCTTGCTGAGGTGTTGTTATAATTTGCTCAGAGCATTGAGCTTGTGGGAACCCCGTCTGATTGGCAAGTCCTGATTTTAGGGCACTGGCGTATGAAACTCCCCCATTTGTGTTGAGGGGCCCAAATGAAGATCTGGCTGCTTTCGCAAAGAAAACATTAGGTGTGGTTTGGGATTGCACGTACGCATTTCGTGCATTCTGGGAGCGTGCTTGTTTTGCTTGTTGAAATTGACTCTTCAGCTCTTTATAGACCGGGCAGCCTCTGTAGTTTGCGGTATGGTTATCTCCACAGTTAGCGCATTTCTTTGTCTTTGGGTCTTCTTTGCTTGCATGGCAAGGTTCGGATTTGTGGAAGCCACCACAAGCTACGCAGACTGAACGAAGCCCGCAGTTGTTTCTGGTGTGTCCATACTCTTGGCAGTTTGTGCATTGCAGCGGGCCATTCCGCTTATGCGGTTCTTCAACAGTAATCCTTCTGTGCAACAGGTATTGCAGTTTATAGATCGGGTGCACTTCATTTTTCTTCAAGGCTCTGCTTTCAGGCTCCAGTTCGACCTTAAAGAGTGGTTGCGGCTTTTTATTTTTGTTGATAATATTAATAATATTTTTGGAGAACAATCCTTTTTCTTTCAGTGCCTCTTTTACCTCATTGGTGGATACGTCGGGCTCTATGCCCTTTAGCACTACTTGCAAGCCCTTGCTACTCTTGAGCTGGTACGTGTAGTAGTGTTTCCTAGCCTCGTCTAGGTAATTTGTTACAGCTCTGAATTGATCTTCAGTTTTAGCTTGAAGCTTTGTTTCATGAATATTCCCTTTAACAAGGGGAGTAACATAAAAGTTGTCATTCCCGACCAGCGCAACAATTTTCTTTACTAGGGTATTTGAGTTCTGTTCCCTTATGTAAATTGGTGGGGGCTTTGGTTTCTTTTGAACAGCCTGTCCAGATTCGGATTGATTATTATCAATTTCCGACAATAGGGCGAATCTGTTTTTACTAGATGCCCCTGGTTGTTCGCTGCCTTTATTAGGGCAATTTTGTTTTGGTTTATTTCCAACCATTTTATTTTGCGGGCTTAGCTTCCGTTTGATTTGGATGTAACGGTCCATACCAGTCTGTATAGCCGGACCCACTTGTTGTTGTTTGATATTGCCGATATTGGCACTCGTACTTACACTTGGCTTTGTAGTTTTATTCGGCGCTGCAGAAGTTGCAAGCGCATTCGAAATCGCGTTGTTGTTAACGGCGATCGTTGATGTTGTTGTTGCAGTGGCTGCGGTTGCAGAAATTAACGAGGTCGCAGTGCTCGTGGCTGGTGAGCTGTTAGTCGAAGCTGGGGGTGGGGTTCTACACTGCAAGCTCCATGAAGTGGGAGTTGGTGTGAGTAGGGCGGGAGAACAAGACCGTGCTCTCGCACTGTCAATGGTCAGTAGGGCTGAGTTGCTCTTTGAAGAAGTTCTTTCTACTTCTGTATCACGGGTTGAGAAATAAGAAATATAACTGTTTCTCTGGTCTACGGAGCTTCTACGCTCATTTTTTGAATCGCCGCTCATTGAGCTATCACTCGTGGCACTTCTTAGTTTTTATAATAACTTTGCACTAGTTTTTTACATAGCACTAATTATTATTTACTGTTTTTAGCAATAAGATTGCCTTTATTAAACCACTCTAGTGTTTTTAGTTATTGCTTTTCACTTTTGAGCGGTTTTTTTTTTCCGGAGCTCGCGCAAAACACGTCTGCACTCTCCGGCACTCTGGTGAAGTTAGGGGTTACATTTTTATCAGATTTAGTGACTAATAATAATTATTTATATTTATATATACATATATTAAAAATATTAAATTTATAAAAAATGTTAAATTCATATTTTTTTAAAAAATGTATTTTTTTTTTTTTTTAAATTTCCAAAATTATTAAATCAAAAATTTTGTGATTATAAATTTGTAAAAAATTCTTGAATTTAAAAAAAAAAAAATTTTTTTAATTTTTTTGTTTTAAAATTACTGTAATTTTAATGAAAAAAAAGTTTTAGAAGGAATCGGTTTATTTTTTTTAATTATAAAATTTTAATTTTTTTAAAAAAAATATTTTTTTTATAAAAATATTTTTTTCTAAAAAAATTTAAAATTTGTTATAATTTTTAATTCATATTTTTTTGGATTTTAGTTCATATAAATTATTTTTTAATATTTAATATATTTTATAATATAAATTTGTTAATAATTATTTTTAGTTATTTTAATTAAATTCATATATTTTTTTAATTTAATAATAAAAAAAAATAAATTTAAAGTTTTATTTTGGCTTAAAAATTTGTTATTAATTTGATTTATATGTAAATTTTTGTGTGAATTTATATTTATTTTAAAAATAAATATTTAAATTTATTCGCAGTAATTAATATTATTAATTAAAGAAATTTAGAAATAGCGATATTAAAGAGTATTGACTAAATTG
The DNA here is from genome assembly GCA_018153365.1 of Drosophila fuyamai. Classification (NCBI taxonomy): domain Eukaryota; kingdom Metazoa; phylum Arthropoda; class Insecta; order Diptera; family Drosophilidae; genus Drosophila; species Drosophila fuyamai. The sequence continues at coordinate 170,587 of JAECXW010000469.1, read as the reverse complement.
GTGCCAGCAGTCGCGGTTATACCAATAATACAAATAATTTTTTTAGTATTAGTTAAATTGATTTATAAAAATATAATTAAATATATTAAGTGAAATTTTATATTTAAATTATTTTATAAAAAAATAATTGAAGCTAGAAAATTTTAATAAAAAACTAGGATTAGATACCCTATTATTTAAAATGTAAATTAATTGCTAAAGTAGTAATAGTTATGTTCTTGAAACTTAAAAAATTTGGCGGTATTTTAGTCTATCCAGAGGAACCTGTTTTATAATCGATAATCCACAATGGACCTTACTTAAATTTGTAATCAGTTTATATACCGTCGTTATCAGAATATTTTATAAGAATAATAATATTCAATAATTTTTATTAAAATTTATATCAGATCAAGGTGTAGCTTATATTTAAGTTTTAATGGGTTACATAAATAATAAATATAATAATAAATAAAGATATTTATACGAATTAAATTATGAAAAAAATTTTGAAGGTGGATTTGGTAGTAAAATTATAAAGATTAATAATTTGATTTTAGCTCTAAAATATGTACACATCGCCCGTCGCTCTTATTATTAAGGTAAGATAAGTCGTAACATAGTAGATGTACTGGAAAGTGTATCTAGAATGACAATTTAAAGCTTATTAAGTAAAGCATTTAATTTACATTGAAAAGATTTTTGTGCAAATCAATATAAATTGATTAATTTTTATTTATTAATTTAAATTATTATTATTATAAATATTAGAAATAACTATAAATTTAAAAGTTTTAGTATTGTTTAAAGAAAAAATAATTTTAATAATAGTTTAATAGTATTGTAAAAGAAAATTGAAATAATTTGAAAAAATTTTATTATAAAAGAAAATTGTATTTATTGTACCTTGTGTATCAGCGTTTATTAAATAAAAAATAAATATTTATTTTTCTCGATTTTAAAAGAGTTAATATAATAAATAAGTTAATGTGACAAAATTATTGAAATGACGTAGGGCGGCTCTCCAAATGAGTAGAAAATATAGTCCAGGAAAAATTATTTTCTCTTCACTTTACGTAGAATTTATTTCACTTTTTTGCTGAACTTCACTCTTTCTTCGTACACTGGTAGATTAGAACTAACTTAATGCTACGGGGTGGAGGATTCAGGAGGCCGCTTGGAGAGCGGGGTGGAGACACTTAACAGTGCGAGAGAACGAGATGCGAGGATCTGGAAAAAACTGTTCTCTCGACTGTTAGGACTCCAGGGTTCCGGTTCACCCGAAACTGGAAGCGCCGCTTGGCGCGAACATTCTCCCCCCCTGCGGGAGAGTTCCTTGAAGCAGGACATCAGGACTGACGGCAGGCTCCCGACACGATCCATCCAAACGCCGTGCTCTGAGCGACGGGCAGCACATCATGAAGGTTTAGAAACCCGGGTTGAATCACTTTCGTGTACACGTCGGATCCCAACACCAGGGAGATGGTGGCTGGACGATGGAACTGGTCATCGGCTAGTCGGATGGTATCGAATTTAGCCCGAGCCTCATCGCTCAGCGCACGAATCGGTGTTCGGATTCGCAGGCTGTTGTCGATCTTCAGGACCATATCCATGTTAAAATCGCCCGACCTCGACCGGATGGTCGTTAAGCACACTCGTTCGTCTCCAACTTGCGTGGTCGGCAGCCGAAAAGCTTCTGCCAGCGAGCTATCGATACTGCTCACGGGGGTACACGGGTCGATGAGCGCGCCCGTCTCATAGCTGTTGGACCCTGTGTCGATGACCACAATGGCCGTCGGCAGAATATGTATACTCCTGTGCTGCAGGAGCGAGGTCACGGATGGGGCCACAATAGACGGTGGGGCAGACGATCGATACTGCGATGCCGATGCCTGCTGCTGTGGTGACTGCTGACGAATCGTGGACGGAGACTGGCGACGTTGCGGGGCCGGCGACTGGTGGCGTTGCGGGGAAGGCGACTGTCGACGTTGCTGGAAAGGCGATCGGCGAGTTATCGCGGGCATCTCGTGCATGTGGAGCAAAGTGTGATGCTCCTGTCCACATTTTTTGCAAATGTCGCCACTGAGACATTTCCCTCCGGAGTGTTGATGAGCCAAACAATTGTGGCAGTACTTGTTCACCAGTACTGCTCGGAGACGCTTCTCTGAACTGAGCCTCAGGAATCGGTTGCATTTCCGTAGCGCATGTATACCCTGGCAGACTCGGCAGCGGTAGGATTTTATACCTCGAGAACATCTGCTGACAAGGGTCTGGGAAGTGCGTGGACGAGGACGAGGAGCCATTCTGAACCTTTACTTGGAAGAGAAAGCAAAACAACAACAAATCAGAAAAAGAGTCGCTCTAGTGATGTTTACGGGGTGGACAGCGGGAACAGAAGGCATTATTGTGGAGATTTGGAGGTTGCCTTAGCCTCCATAGGAAGGAGAACTACTTTGTGGACCGGACGTCGTATAGTTCCACGAGAAGTAAGAATATCTACGACGCGTACTTTAGTATCAGCTCCTGGAATAGCAGCTACGATTCTGCCGAGCCGCCAGTCATTTGATGGCAAGTTATCGTCCTTAATGACTACCATATCGTCGACTTGCAGATTTCTGGATGGCCTTAGCCACTTGTTGCGCTTGTGGAGTTCCTTTAGATACTCTTCTTTCCATCGTGAACTAAATTGTTGATGCTGGGCCTTGAGATGTTGCCATCGATTTATAATCGACTTGGCTTCGCCTTTGATTTCAGGCTCCGCCGTGGAAAGCAACGGACCCCCGATCAGAAAATGGCCTGGCGTCAGTGCCACCAAGTCTGTCTGGTCCTCTGACATTGGAGAAAGCGGTCTGGAATTAAGGCAGGCTTCAATCTTGGCAAGAAGCGTGGAAAGCTCTTCGAAGGTATACTTGCGAGCGGACGTGGATTTGTAAAACAGAGTTTTAAAACTCTTTACTCCTGCCTCCCACAAGCCTCCCATATGAGGAGCTCCTGGGGGTATGAAACGCCACACAAGTCCCTGATGGCTATACGCATCAGTCACCAACTCTTTTAGCGCTTGCGTAAAGTCACGGGAAAGAAGACTTGAGGCGCCAACAAAGGTTTTGCCGTTGTCGGAATGGACCCGCTGAGGACAACCTCGTCTAGCTACAAAACGTGCAAACGCTGCTAGAAACTTCTCAGTTGTAAGGTCGGAAGTGGGTTCCAAATGGATGGCCTTCGTAGAAAAACACACAAACACACAAACATATCCCTTAGTGATGAGACATGCTCTCCCTGTGTAGTTTTTAACTTCAAAAGGGCCGGCATAATCGACGCCGGTGTAAGTAAATGGCCTGGAAAAAGAGGCTCGATCAGTCGGAAAATCGCCCATCAATTGGGTTTGCAGTCTTTTTTATAAATGGTGCACACCTTGCATGAATTTACCACTCCCTTTACCAGATTCTTGACTTTAGGAATCCAATATTTGGATCGCACCAAGCGCCCTATCAATTGGTTGCCGCCATGAAGTGTAATCTGGTGCATGAATTGGACAAGCAGACGAGATAGCCGACAGCTGTACGGGAGTATAACAGGATGGCGCTCGTCATACTGCAGGACCTTGGAGGCAGCTAAGCGACCACATGCTCTTAAGAGGCCATGTTGGTCTATAAATGGATATAAATTCGCAATTTGGCTTGATGCGGGTATGGAACTTTTACTTCGCAACAATCGAAGCTCGAGCGCGTACTCTTCACGCTGGGCAAGTATTATGTAGGTTTTCTCAGCTTCCCGGATTTCCCGATTGCAGCACTCGGATGGCGAGATAGGGCGCGCAATTGACACCGAATGTTACGGTTTTCAGCTCGTAATCTCGAATGTTACCTTCCTTGTTTCGGAATAGAATCCTTTGAAAGGGAGTGTGCTTTGGATCGACCCAGATCTGCCTATACATTTTAGTGATGTCCGCACTAAAGACATACTTGAAATAGCGCCACTTTAAAAGCTGGATCGTTAAGTCAGATTGGAGGACTGGACCGGCATGAAGCACGTCGTTCAAGCTAGTCACATTTGCTGAATTGTCTCTTCGTAAACAATTCTCGTTTCTCAGAAACTGAGCAAGTGCTATAGACCTTGAGTATCCCAACTCAGATCCACAATGATCGGGGTCGCAGAACGGTAACGTCACTACGTACTTCCCGCTCGCGTCTCTCGTTGTGGTTCTTAAAAAATTACTTTCACAAACGGAATCGGACTCTTTTACCATTTTTGATGGTAGATTTTCCACCTCCCAAAACTTCGTAAGAAGTTTGTCTAAGGACGCCTCAGTTGGCTTCGTAACTTGAGTCGTAAAGGCTGAGACTCGGTTGCTTGTGGACATGGAGACTGGACCAGTGAGCACCCACCCGAAGATGGTCTCTTGCCCAATAAGAGATCCGCAGATGTTGGTCTTTGTGCCGCTCAGCAGCACGGATGGAAGGATATCAGCTCCGATAAGAACGTCTATTTGGGAACTCTGGAGAAATGTGGGATCTGCCCATTGAAGGTTTGGCAAATCTCTCAGGACATCTTGCGGAATCGAATGTGAGGGTAATCTGCCTGCTAATTCTGGCAGAACATACGCTGCGGTGTCTAACTGCTGGCCCGGCTTAGTAGGAGACCGAATGGAGAAATGGCAAAGCCGTGTTGACTGGGCAGAAACTGTCTGATTTAAACCAGACACTTGAGCTTGAATGGGGCGGAACGGCAGATTGACCAACTTGAAAAGACGCTCCGTAATAAACGTCGCCTCCGATCCCGGGTCAATCAGAGCGCGTGCTCGGAAGTGGGTACCGAGGTGGCAGATATCAATCATTGCCGTGCCCAAAAGAACTGCCTTTGAGCCAGAGGCAAAACAGACTTGTACATTTAAATGTTCATCTGGAATGTCTGAGCCTCCCGCCGGAGGATAGGCTCTAGGTCTCGCAGTCCCAGAGCGACTTGGATTGTTGGAAAAAGGGGTGCCTCGATGCAAAAGCGTGTGATGTCTCCCTCGGCACACGAAACAGCTGTGCGTACTGGAACAATCCCGGAGCTGATGGCCCCTTGCGAAGCAATTCAAACATAACTGCTTCTTTTTTATGTAATTTTCCCGCGCCTCGATTGCCATCTGAATGAAGCGAGGGCACAACCGCACTGGGTGACTCTCTTTAGAGCACAAATCACAGCTCTTTGGTTTGACACTCACCTTGGCTTTAAAGGAGTGAAGCTTTTTCGTAACCTGGGGATTTTTGGAAGTTGACGGACCACCAAGACTCTGCTTCATATCCTCAATGGCTTCTAAGGTTCTATACCTATCGCTAAGGAACGCGTTCATCTCATCCCATGTAGGAATATCGGACTTTGATGTAAGGGATTGTTCCCACAGGGACAGGGTAAACCTGGGTAACTTACTGGCGCACAGGTATACCAGCAAGCAATCCCAATTTTCCGTTGATATTTTGGAATTGGCTAATGCTGTCAGGCACCCTTGGATGGTGCTTTGAAGCTCTTTTATGGAGTGGCCAGTTTCGGAATTAACGGAATTCAAGTTAAATAGAAGCTTGAGCTGGCTGTTCACTAAAAGCCGTTTGTTTTCGAAACGGTCTCGAAGCGCCTCCCAAGCGGAAGCGAAACCATCATTAGTGAGCGGGGACTTGGCAACAATTGCCTTTGCCCCACCGCTCGTCTTCGCGTTGAGATGGAATAACTTCTCGACCGGCGTCAACCGTGTGTTGTTGACGTAGACGGCAGTGAAAAGGTCTCTGAACGTTGGCCATTTGAGATAGTCTCCCTCGAATACCTCTGTATCACATGGAGGCAACCGACACCCGGACGGAATGTACGCGGACTGATTGTCGGTGCTCGACATCGGTTGCTGTGAACTGGCTCGGTCAAGTAGCTCGCTGAGCTGCACCGCCAGCTCTTCGTACACCGAATAGCAGTATTCGTATTTGCGGTGCAGAGTTGCCAAAATCTCCTCCGCCCCTTCAGTCGTAATACTGGAGATCGTGTCTAAACACGCTTCGAATTCTTTTTCGGCTTTATCCCATAGCGAGCGGACTTGCTCCTTACGGATTTTGCAGGTGTGGACAGACGGAGGTGACGGCCCTGGAGTTTCAATCGTCGCTCTGAAATGGCTCATACGGTCGGACACCGTGATGAACCGCGCGAGGGCTGCAATTGCAATTTCGTTGCTCATTTTTGCCTGAGAACGAGTTGGTAGCGACTTTATGGACTTGGTCTGGATTTGTGACCTAACTTTAGGCGTGAGCGGACTCAGAGACAATTGTTTCTGATTGCTCGTAGGAATAGACAACTTCTTGTCGCCTTCTTGGGTGGCTAATGAAGTTTCGCTCTTTGCCTTCGTTATCGATTTTGGGGCTAGTGGGCTTGAGGTGCGCGCGCGAGAAGATGCGGATAGCGATCGCGTTTTATTTGCAGACGGAACTGTTAGCTTCGTTATGTCTCCTGGCATTCCAGAAATCAGATCAACTGGGCAAACCTATCTGGTTTTGTAAAAATTAGACCCGCCCGGAAAAATCTGTCCTGGAATGTGGTCACGCTGTTGCGGATCACCGGATTGGATTCGAAAAGAAAACGGACGACGAAATCGATAACTTCCGGAAGATACAGGTGCGGCCCCAAAATTTCGAAAATCCTAATAGCGGAATGTCAACAATGTCAATGTCTGGTGGAGCGACGCGACAAAAATCGTATGGAATTAATTTAATTTTGTTTAAAAAACAAAAAAAATTAATATATAGCAGAGGTAAGTATCCTTGGTATAGCTTGCAAGCGGTCCGCTTGTGTTTTCTATTAGCGTTGCGGCTCCGGTCTATTTTTGGAATATGTGGAAACGGAACAATAGTACAAATTTCAAAGTTTTCGAGAAAAATAACGATGATTTGGAAATAATATTCTACAAGATATTTGCAGTTGGGTGTTGTGCTGCGAAAATGAGCTGTAGGAATTTGAAAAAAATATACACTGCTATATAATAATTTTGTTTAAAAAACAAAAAAAAAATTAATATATAGCAGTGGTAAGTATCCTTGGTATAGCTTGCAAGCGGTCCGCTTGTGTTTTCTATTAGCGTTGCGGCTCCGGTCTATTTTTGGAATATGTGGAAACGGAACACTAGTACAAATTTCAAAGTTTTCGAGGAAAATGACGATGATTTGGAAATAATATTCTACAAGATATTTGCAGTTGGATGCTGTGCTGCGAAAATGAGCTGTAGGAATTTGAAAAAATATATATTGCGCACCGTCACGGCTTGCACAAAAAAAATGTATTTATTTATTTTTTATTTAATGGATGTGAGCCGACGGTGTGTGCGAATTAGCGCTGCTGAAATAAATATCATGCAAATTCTGGCAAGGCGTGTCGTGGTAATGGGTTCGGTGGAATCGAGTTATATATTGTATATTAATCAGCATGCATCAGGATTATATGTGTGTATGGTACTTCTTATATTTGGAAATTATAAATTATGTGGACTGTATTGTAAATGTCGATTTCGAAATGTTTGTAGGGTGTACCGCGAAAGAACGTATGTGGGTTACGTGCTTACGTTGACTTACGTTACGTTAGGACTTTTTATGTGCATATGTTGAAATGGATAAATAGATATGTACTTACATTAATAAGCATGCATTAGGGTTATATGTGTGTATGTTTGGGCGTATGGATATGTGTGTTTGTGGGAACTCGGTGATGTATGTGTATAAATTGTAGTTTAAAATTATAATTCGTGATAAATTTGCAAATTGGAGATAATGTGGACTGTATGGTAAATGTGTACCGCGAATGAAGGTACTTGTATGTTTCCTTACGTACATACATATGTTGAGATGGTCAGGCATACATATGTATGTACGTACATTAAAGAGTGTGCATCTGGATTATATGTCCGTATGAACAAGAATATGGAAATGGGAAAATATGAAGAAAGAAGCCGGAAAATGGTGACCGTATGAAGATGGAAATAGCAATACGAAAAAGAAGCCGGAATATGGCGATCGTATGCACAATGGAATGGCCGATCAGACAGATATAAAAAATTGGATTTAAAAAAATTGAAAATATCTGGCTGGTCGGCAGAAATGAGTATAAATAAGAACGGTCGTACTTATCTTGAATGATGGAAGAGAAATTTCGGAAAATCCGCCGGTTGAACGCTGGTGCTTGGAACTTCTTCTCCTCTTCTGGAATTATCCGGCTCGAAGTATCATGAAATTACGTAGGGCGGCTCTCCAAATGAGTAGAAAATATAGTCCAGGAAAAATTATTTTCTCTTCACTTTACGTAGAATTTATTTCACTTTTTGCTGAACTTCACTCTTTCTTCGTACACTGGTAGATTAGAACTAACTTAATGCTACGGGGTGGAGGTTTCAGGAGGCCGCTTGGAGAGCGGAGTGGAGACACTTAACAGTGCGAGAGAACGAGATGCGAGGATCTGGAAAAAACTGTTCTCTCGACTGTTAGGACTCCAGGGTTCCGGTTCACCCGAAACTGGAAGCGCCGCTTGGCGCGAACAATTATTTAAAATATTATATTAGAAATGAAATGTTATTCGTTTTTAAAGGTATCTAGTTTTTTAAGAAATAAATTTAATTTAGAAATTATAAATTTATTTAATTATTTAATAAATTAAATAATTTATAATTTTAATATTTTATTGGATAAGCTGTAAAATAAATTTTTAAAAATAATAAATGAATTTAATAAATATATTCTTAGAATTAGCAATTATTAAAAATTGTATTATAATTTATTTTATAATTGAAATTATTTATTAAATTTTAATTATTTATTAAAATATTAATTTTAATATTTAAAATTGTAATAATGATAGAATTAGTATATTTTATTGTTTAAATAAATTTTAATGAAAAGTTTAAATAAAGAATTTGGCAAAAATAATATTCGCCTGTTTAACAAAAACATGTCTTTTTGAATTATATATAAAGTCTAACCTGCCCACTGAAAATTTTTAAATGGCCGCAGTATTTTGACTGTGCAAAGGTAGCATAATCATTAGTCTTTTAATTTTATTTTTTAGTCAAAAAGCTAAAATTTATTTAAAAGACGAGAAGACCCTATAAATCTTTATATTTTATTTATTTTAATTATAAAGATTAATTAAATTTTAATAAATTAAAATATTTTATTGGTGTGATATTAAAATTTAAAAAACTTTTAATTTTAAAAAACATTGATTTATGAATAATTGATCCATTAATAATGATTAAAAAATTAAGTTACTTTAGGGATAACAGCGTAATTTTTTTGGAGAGTTCATATCGATAAAAAAGATTGCGACCTCGATGTTGGATTAAGATATAATTTTGGGTGTAGCCGTTCAAATTTTAAGTCTGTTCGACTTTTAAATTCTTACATGATCTGAGTTCAAACCGGTGTAAGCCAGGTTGGTTTCTATCTTTAAAAAATTATAATATTTTAGTACGAAAGGATCAAATATTAAAATAATTATATTTTAAAATATGAATATTATTAATATAACTATTTTGGCAGATTAGTGCAATAAATTTAGAATTTATATAAGTAAATTATTTTACAAATAGTACTTGTTTTATATAGAATTTATTTTATCATTAATCGGAAGTTTATTATTAATTATTTGTGTATTAGTAAGTGTTGCTTTTTTAACTTTATTAGAACGTAAAGTATTAGGGTATATCCAAATTCGTAAAGGCCCTAATAAAGTTGGTTTAATAGGAATTCCTCAACCTTTTTGTGATGCTATTAAATTATTTACAAAAGAACAAACTTATCCATTATTATCTAATTATTTAAGATATTATATTTCTTCAATTTTTTCTTTATTTTTATCTTTATTTGTTTGGATATGTATGCCATTTTTTGTAAAATTATATTCTTTTAATTTAGGAGGTTTATTTTTTTATGTTGTACTAGATTAGGAGTTTATACAGTTATAGTAGCTGGTTGATCTTCTAATTCTAATTATGCTTTGTTAGGGGGTTTACGAGCTGTTGCTCAAACTATTTCTTATGAAGTTAGATTAGCTTTAATTTTATTATCTTTTATTTTTTAATTATAATAATTTATTTTTTTTATTATCAAATTTATATATGATTTTTAATTATTTTATTTCCTATAAGATTAGTTTGATTAATTATTTCTTTAGCTGAAACTAATCGAACGCCTTTTGATTTTGCTGAAGGAGAGTCAGAATTAGTTTCTGGGTTTAATGTAGAATATAGAAGAGGTGGATTTGCCTTAATTTTTATAGCTGAATATGCAAGAATTTTATTTATAAGAATATTATTTTGTGTAATTTTTTTAGGTTGTGATGTTTATAATTTTTTATTTTATGTAAAATTAACTTTTATTTCTTTTGTATTTATTTGAGCTCGAGGTACTTTACCTCGATTTCGTTATGATAAATTAATATATTTAGCTTGAAAATGTTTTTTATCTTTTTCTTTAAATTATGTATTATTTTTTATTGGTTTTAAAATTTTATTATTTTATTTATTATAATGAATTTTTTTAGTAAAGTTAATAGAAAATTAAATTCTATCTTATGTTTTCAAAACATATGCTTATTCAAGCTCATTAACTAATTAATTTAATAAATTATCTCATCATTTTCTAACTAAAGGGTTAATTAAATAATATTGTAACGAAAGCCTCCGAAAACCTTGGGCTTTCGATAGTCGGCTAGGTGGCAACGCTTCAAGCAGCGCCAAAATGAGACTTTGACAGCTCGGCTGTCTGGTCTCTTGATTTTCTCTCTGTTCCCTTATTCCTTGATTCCTTCTTCCTTCTTCTAAAACGAGATCAGAAAAAAAGCACATGGCGCCTCGTGCGCTCTGTGAGTAGGAGACCCAATAAAGCTGCGAAATAATTAAGAACTACGCGTGTGTTTTTGGTGGAGCTTAGCGAGGGAGTGGGCATTGACGGGATCGTGACCGCACACCGATCTAAAAGAAGTTCCGCTCGGCTTTCCGTGACGAGATCCGCCCTTCCACGGCGGCAAAATCGTTACATTGGTGCCAGGTGTGGGGTCACTAGGGTTTGCGAGAACCCTGACCTGCGTCAAAATGCCTAGGAATTCCTCCCGCCACCGCCGTCAAGCATCGCCAGCAGGGTGTAGTTTAGAAGATCCGCAGGATGGAGCTGCCGCGCTGGATGCAGTGGGCCGCGCCATCAACCGCTCGTGCCGCCTTATCGAACAAAAAGTGGAGGCGTTGGATCAGTCGCTCAACCTCAAGTTCGAGCAAAAGTTCGAACAAATGTGGGCGACGTTCGAGAGGACCATGCTGGGCAACAGCGAAGGCGTGAACAAAACTGGGGGTGAGCGACACTCCGCCAGCACCCCGTGCTTAGCTGAAATGGCCAAGGCCGGTTCAGGACAGCCGCAGCAAGTGTTTCCACGGAGAATGGACGGCATTCCAGGGACCGCGTCGATGGCTGCTCATCGTCCAGTCGGAGACATAACCTCACAATGGGGAATTCTGGAGGTGTCGGATACAGAGTCGCCTCCTACGTTCGATGGAACACGTCCCTGGCCCGAATTTCAACGCCTACTGGACGACATGGCCGAAGAATACCACTGGTCAGAGAGGAAGAAGTGCAGAAAGTTGTATACGAGTCTGCGTGGGCGTGCTCAGCGTTTTCACTCTACCCTACCAGAAGCCACTCTCAGCTCATACAACTCCCTGACATCCGCCATGCGCGAATACTTTACAATCAGTAAGCACACTGGCTATCACACTTTCCACAATCGTATGCAGGGACCACGAGAGTCTTTTCGAGGACTTTGCACTAGAGCTGGAACGCCTGGGCAGAGCTGTATTTGGAGAGTTACCAACCGCCACCTACAACAGCATCATCGTGCAGCGTTTTATCGACGGGATACGCGAGACGGGATACCAGGTCCCTATCATTAGCAGCCACCCGCGCTCTCTAACGGATGCCCTCGATATGGCGTGCCGCATTGAAGCCCAGTGCCGACGACGTACAGCCGCCGCAGTAATGAACTTTGCTGCCGAAACCATAGAAGATCCCCTAGTCTCTCCAGGAAGAAGAGCCCGAGGATCAGGAAGCCATAACCCGAGAGGACCGGGGTTTTCCATTAACTCCGTGCCGCTATCGGGAAACTAGCTACGGTCAGCCTCTCGGGGCGGAGGTTGACAGTCAACACCGTAAGCCCCAGTGAGCAGCCGCTCACCCCCCCATTCCCCAACGGCGGTTCCGCAACCACCGTACGTCTCCGGCTCACCCTCAATCGCTCACCGCACCTGCCCGGGTTACTGAATCCGGTTCCAACACCTGTAACGCCCCGCCGCACCTCCACTCGATGCCACCGCCTACCGAGCAACCCGGCGCCCGACTAAATGCTCCTCCAAATGGAGTGGAAGCCATCGTGGCCCCCTTGCCCCCAGAGCCGTCGCCCGAAGAGACTGCCGCGCAGTTCACGGACATCGAGCTTACAGCGAACCGGAATACCCACACAGCACGCCGACCGACGGGTTCCCAACAGTCGAGACCTCCCCACCAAGTAGCTGCCAGAACGGGCCCACCTTACGACGAAACGAAGGCCGTCCGTTCGCAGCCGTTGCAGAAGCCGCCGCCAACCAAGCAACACGGCGCCCGACTAAATGCTCTTACAGCCGCCGCCAATCGAGCAACCCGGCGCCCGAATAAATGCTCCTCCAAGTGGAGTCGAAGCCATCGTGGCCCCCTTTCCCTTACTGCCGCCGCCCAAAGAAAGTGCCGCACAATCTCAGGAAATAGAGCTTGCCGCACTCCGGAGCGCCCGCACCCCACGTAGACCAACGAGTGTACATCCTACCCCGGAGCCGCCGTCCGGCGAGATCGCCAACGTACCGCCGCCCGCTCCACTAGAAACCGGTTCCTTCCGATATGCCGCCGCCGCCGAGTCCTATGGGAAACTACCGCCGCCGCTTGCTGAAGGAGAAGAACTGAACTCACCCCCCGTGGACACCGTTTTGGGCCGATTGTTCGCTGAACACCCATCCGGAAAGATGCCACTAATGCCGTCAATCGCGGCGAAACGGACAACTACAAACCCTATACAATATGACCATCGCGGGAGCCAGTCTATGCCCGCCGAAGCTACGTATACCTGTAGTGCCGTTGGAGGCCAACATTTACATTGTTTGATCTTCTTACAGAAACATCCTATACGGCTGATCGTCGACACTGGTGCCGCCGTCTCCCTCCTAAACGAGCGGGATACGCCAAAGCGACTACCCAGTGCACCTTGCCGCGTGACTCTGCAGGGACCATCAGCAGGGAAATTCGTGGCAACCGCACGAGTCGCCGCCAAACTTGTTGTTGCCGGAAGGCCAGTTGAACACGAATTCCTGCTAGTGGAAGGCAGCACCCCAAGCCTGTTTGGCATGGACTTTCTGCTGCAATATAGGGCAACCGTAGACTTGAAAGATCTTCAGTTACGGTTCCCGTGGGGATCCTTGCCGCTATATGCCCCGACTACGGAACAGCGAAATCTACTTTATTCGACCGCGCCAAGTAACATCCTGCCAAATAGCGACACCCACTTAACGGTTCGATGCATGTCGGAGGAGCAACTGCCCGCAGCTCTGTTGGAACGTGGAGCTCACTCCCAATTGCCCCCCAAAATTCTACTAGGCAGCACCCTGCTGGACACCACGACCAACACCAGCACACTGCATCTAGTAAATCTCAGCGCGCACACGTATGTTCTCCCAGCGCAAACAATTGTGGGACAAGTGGAAGCAGTAGAGGTTCTGGAAACCCCTCAGGATCAAGACGGAAGCGATGAAGCAACTTCCCACCATGAGGAGGTACCCCCCGAGTTGCCACCCCCTCTTCGCTCCAAGTGGACGGCCTTGATGAACCGCTTCCAGAGAGTGTTTGCCCGAAGCGATGACGACTCCGGGCATACCAACCTAACCCGCCATGTGATCGATACGGGTCTATCTAGGCCTATCAAGCAACCAGTGCGTCGTCTTGCGCTGGCAAGGAAGGCTGAAGTGGAAGAACTGGTTGCCAACATGAAGCTAAGAGGCATAATTCGCCCATCCACGAGCCCGTGGGCCTCACCGGTCGTTCTAGTAAGGAAAAAGGACGGTTCTACCCGGTTCTGTGTGGATTATCGACGTCTAAACGATATCACCATTACCATCAGCGGTTACTGGCAGGTGGAAATGGACGACGCCTCAAGAGCCAAGACCGCTTTTACGTGTGATGCCGGTCTTTTTAAATTTAACGTGATGCCGTTTGGCCTGACCAACGCGCCAGCTACCTTCGAGCGTTTAATGGACGGCCTATTCTCCGGACCTGCCTGGAAATACACACTGGTTTACCTCGACGACATCATTGTGTACTCTCGGACAGCGGAAGACCATCTGGACCACTTGCAACAAGTCTTGGATAAATTGCAAAGCGCAGGACTAAAGCTGAGTCCCCGCAAATGCCATTTCTTCCGAACCGAGGTTAGTTACCTGGGCCACATAGTTAGCCACAAAGGCTTACGGGCGTGTCCGGAAAAGATTCGAAAAGTCATCGATTGGTCACCCCCCCGTAACAAGAAAGAGGTACGATCCTTCGTGGGCCTCTGTTCCTACTACCGCAAATTCATCCCGGACTTCGCCACCATCGCTCGCCCGCTACATGAACTAACGGAAACTAAGCGTGCCTTCACATGGACCTCATCGGCTCACGATGCCTTTGAAACGCTTAAAATTAAGCTCACTACACCGCCCATTCTAACGTTTCCCACTTCTAATGGTGTATTCGTTTTGGATACAGATGCATCAAACCATTGCGCGGGCGCTGTACTCAGTCAACAACAAGAAGGACAGGAGCATGTATTGGAGTATTACAGCAAATCCTTTAATGCTGCCGAACGCAATTATTGCGTAACTAGGAGAGAGCTGCTAGCCGTGGTTCTATCTACCAAACATTTCCATCACTATTTATATGGCCGGAAATTCTTGCTGCGCACGGACCACTCGTCTCTCCGATGGCTGTTCAACTTTCGGGAGCCCGAAGGACAACTCGCTCGCTAGATTGAACGCCTTCAGCAATACGACATGGATATCCAGCACCGCAGTGGCAAGCTGCACGGTAACGCCGACGCCCTGTCTCGCCGCCCCTGTGGTGAATGCCGCATATGCACTAAGGCAGAACAAAACGATGGTCAAGGGATTCTGTTCTTACAGGCCCAACCAGTCGACATTGCTATCAGCCAGGAAAAAGATCCCACTTTGTCGTTGATCCTGCAGTGGGTAAAAACAGGAGAACGACCAACTAAATCCACAACATGAAGTGAGAGCCCCGAGACAAAAGCGTATTGGCACTTGTTCGAACACCTGTTCGTGGAAAGGGGTCTTCTGATGACTAAAACCAAAACAGCGGACGAAGCCTTGGTAGTGCCTCGCTCACTTCAGGAAGAAGCTCTGCGCAGCGCTCACAACTCTACCATCGGCGGACACTTCGGAATTAAGAAGACAGTCGCCAAGCTCAAGCAACGTTACTTTTGGATCGGACAGACTGCAGACGTAGCCCTTTGGTGCGCACGCTGTACCGAATGCAATGCCAGAAAAGGACCTACTCGCCGTAAAGTGGGCCAACTACAACCCCGCGTCCTAGGTGCTCCATTTGAACGACTTGCGATCGACATACTCGGCCCTCTGCCAACTACCACTCACGGAAATCGCTACATCGCTGTGGTGATGTGCTACTTCACCAAATGGCCGGAGTGCATAGCCCTTCCCAACCAAACCGCCGAAACTGTAGCTCGAGCAGTCATCCAAGAAATGTTTTGCCGTTTTGGTGCCCCATTTATCCTTCACTCGGACCAAGGCCGCAACTTCGAATCAGAGGTATTCCAAGCTTGCCTACGCCTCCTCGACGTGGAGAAGACTCGCACCACCCTCAGTCGGACGGGATGGTCGAGAGATTTAATCGGACCCTCCTGGATTACCTGGCCAAATTTGTTGCGACCGATCAACGCGACTGGGACCAACTGTTGCCGCTAGCTCTCTGGGCCTATCGATCGGCTCCACATGAGGCAACTGGGTTTTCACCGTCGTTACTACTGCTGGGACGGGAACTCCGGCTACCGAGCGAACTGCTGTATGGTCGACCATCCCCTCCTCCGGAGAGTTATCCCGCCTACGTGGAACAATTGCAGAATCGCCTCCGACTCACACAACAAATTGGACGACGAAACTTGATGGCAGCCGCTAACGTTAACAAGTTACGCTACGACCTTCGATCGCATCCAGTTGAATTCGCCGTTGGAGAAGAGGTTTGGCTCTACTGCCCTACACGAAGAGTGGGCCGATGCCCGAAACTGCAGTCTGATTGGATTGGACCCGCCGTCGTCACCCGCCGTCACTCCGACCTGGTATACGAGATACGACTACCAGGGAAGCGTGCCACCAGGACCGTCCATGTCAACCGATTGGCCCCTTACCGAAGCCCAAGTCCAGCCGTACTCGGCCAGGAGACTCGAGTCTGAGAGGGGGGTAATGTAACGAAAGCCTCCGAAAACCTTGGGCTTTCGATAGTCGGCTAGGTGGCAACGCTTCAAGCAGCGCCAAAATGAGACTTTGACAGCTCGGCTGTCTGGTCTCTTGATTTTCTCTCTGTTCCCTTATTCCTTGATTCCTTCTTCCTCCTTCTAAAACGAGATCAGAAAAAAAGCACATGGCGCCTCGTGCGCTCTGTGAGTAGGAGACCCAATAAAGCTGCGAAATAATTAAGAACTACGCGTGTGTTTTTGGTGGAGCTTAGCGAGGGAGTGGGCATTGACGGGATCGTGACCGCACACCGATCTAAAAAGAAGTTCCGCTCGGCTTTCCGTGACGAGATCCGCCCTTCCTCGGCGGCAAAATCGTTACAATATAAAAAATAAATAATAGTTAAAATTTGTCCAATTAATACATAAGGTTCTTCTACAGGTCGGGCTCCAATTCATGTTAGTAAAATTACTGTTACTAGTATTAATCAAAATAATATTTGATTTAAAGGATAAAATTGAATTCCTCGGAATTTTCTTATATTATAAAATGGTAAAATTATTAAAATTGCAATTGATAAAACTAATGCAATAACTCCTCCTAATTTATTAGGAATAGATCGTAAGATAGCATAAGCAAATAAAAAATATCATTCTGGTTGAATATGGGCAGGTGTTACTAATGGATTGGCTGGAATGAAATTATCTGGATCTCCTAATAAATTAGGTCTAATTAATACTAATATAATTAAAATAAAAATTATTACAATAAATCCTACAATATCTTTAAAAGTAAAATAGGGATGGAAAGGAATTTTATCAATATTAGAATTTAATCCTATAGGGTTATTAGAACCTGTTTGATGTAAAAATAATAAATGAATTATTGTTATAGCAAGAACAATAAATGGTAAAATAAAATGAAATGTAAAGAATCGAGTTAAAGTAGCGTTACCTACAGCAAACCCTCCTCATAATCATTGTACTAAATCTATACCTAAGTAAGGGATAGCTGAAAATAAATTTGTAATTACAGTAGCTCCTCAAAATGATATTTGTCCTTATGGTAAAACATATCCTATAAAAGCTGTTCCTATAACTAAAAATTAAATAATAACCCCAATTAATCAAGTTGGAGTAAATAAATAAGATCCATAATATATACCTCGACCTACATGTAAATAAATACAAATAAAAAAAATGATGCACCGTTAGCATGTAAAGTTCGTAATAATCATCCATAATTTACATCTCGACAAATATGGTTTACTCTATAAAAAGCTAAATTAATATCTGCTGTGTAATGTATAGCTAAAAATAATCCTGTTAAAATTTGGATAATTAAACATAATCCTAATAAAGATCCAAAATTTCATCATCTAGAAATATTAATTGGAGCAGGTAAATCAACTAAAGCATTGTTAGCAATTTTAAATAAAGGATGGGAAGTTCGTATAGGTTTATTCATTAATTAAGTTATTATTCGAATCGGTCCTTTAAATAATTTAGTAATTTTTACTACTAAAATTAAAGTGATTAATAAATAATTTATTAATAAAATAGTAATAAAATTTGTTGGAAAATTATACAATTTATGTATGTATTTTTGTCAGTAATTGATTCTATTTCATTGTTTATTAAAAATAATGATATAGAAGTTTTATCAATCAAAAAGATAAAATAAATATAATTGTTAAAATTAATAATGAAAATAAAGTAAGTTTAATAGATAAATTAAATATTTCATTAGAAGCTAAAGAAGTTACATAAATAAAAAAAACTAATATACCCCCTAAAAAAATTAAAAATAAAATAAATGAATATCAAAAACTTTTAGTTATTAATCCTGAAATTAAACATACAAAAATTGTTTGGATTAAAAGAGTTAATCCTAAAGCTAAAGGATGAATTATATTTAAAAAAATAATAGAAGTTGTAATAATTAGAGAATATAATATTAATTGAATAATTTCAAGAGATAGTTTATTTAAAATATTAATTTTGGGGATTAATGAAAAAGAAATTTCTTTTCTCATGAAGTTTTAAAAGAATAAATCTTATTTTTGATTTACAAGACCAATGTTTTTATTAAACTATTAAAACTAATGATTATAATTTTATATTGAAGTTTACCTATAATTTTATTTTAGGTTTATTCTGTTTTGTATCAAATCGAAAACATTTAATTTCAATACTTTTAAGTTTAGAATTTATTGTTTTAATATTATTTTTTATATTATTTATTTATTTAAATATATTAAATTATGAAAGTTATTTTAGAATAATATTTTTAACATTTAGTGTTTGTGAAGGAGCTTTAGGTCTATCTATTTTAGTTTCTATAATTCGTACTCATGGTAATGATTATTTTCAATCTTTAAGAATTATATAATGTTAAAATTTATTTTTTTTTATTATTTTTAAGTCCTTTATGTTTTATTAATCAAATATATTAAATGGTACAAATTATATTATTTTTTATTAGATTTATTTTTTTAACTATAAATAATTTTATGAATTATTGATCTGAAATTTCATATTTTTTAGGATGTGATATACTTTCTTATGGATTAGTTTTATTGAGTTTATGAATTTGTTCTTTAATATTATTAGCCAGAGAAAGAATTAATACATATAATAATTATAAAAATTTATTTTTATTAAATATTGTTATTTTATTATTATAATTAATTTTAACATTTATAAGAATAAGATTATTTATATTTTATTTATTTTTTGAAAGAAGATTAATTCCGACATTATTTTTAATTTTAGGATGAGGGTATCAACCTGAGCGTTTACAAGCGGGTGTTTATTTATTATTTTATACATTATTAGTTTCTTTACCTATATTAATTGGTATTTTTTATTTAATAAATAAAACAGGTTCTATAAATTTTTATTTAATAAATAATTATATATTTAATTACGATTTATTATATTTTTGTTTATTATGTGCTTTTTTAGTAAAAATACCTATATTTTTGGTTCATTTATGGTTGCCAAAGCTCATGTAGAAGCTCCGGTTTCTGGTTCAATAATTTTAGCTGGTATTATATTGAAATTAGGAGGGTATGGGTTGTTACGAGTTATTTCTTTTCTACAATTAATAAATTTAAAATATAGATTTATTTGAATTAGTATTAGATTAGTTGGAGGAGTTTTAGTTAGATTAATATGTTTACGTCAAACAGATTTAAAAGCTTTAATTGCTTATTCTTCTGTAGCTCATATAGGGATTGTTTTAGCTGGATTATTAACAATAACTTATTGAGGATTGTGTGGTTCATATATTTTAATAATTGCTCATGGATTATGTTCATCAGGGTTATTTTGTTTAGCTAATGTTTCTTATGAACGTTTAGGGAGTCGAAGAATATGAATTAAGAAGGGTTTATTAAATTTTATACCTGCAATAACTTTATGGTGATTTTTACTTAGTTCTGCTAATATAGCTGCTCCTCCTACTTTAAATTTATTAGGGAAATTTCTTTATTAAATAACATTATTTCTTGATCATGAATTTCAATAATTATATTATTTTTTATCATTTTTTAGAGCTGCTTTCACTCTTTATCTTTATTCTTTTAGTCAACATGGAAAATTATTTTCAGGTATATTCTTTTAGAATAGGAAAAATTCGGGAATATTTATTAATATTATTACATTGATTACCTTTAAATTTATTAATTTTAAAAAGAGAATCATGTACTTTATGATTATATTTAAATAGTTAAAAAAAAATACTAATTTGTGGTGTTAGTGATATGAATTAATTCATTTTAAATCGTGAAATATTTATCAATTTGTAGAATTAGATTTATAAATTTAATTTCTATTAGTTTATCTTGTTTTTTGTTAAGATTATATTTTTTTTTAAATGATATAATTTATTTTATTGAATGAGAAGTTGTTTCTTTAAATTCAATAAATATTGTTATAACTTTTTTATTTGATTGAATATTTGATTGAATAAGTTTAGTTATATTAGCTGCTATAACTAGTAGAGCTCAAATTCCATTTTCATCATGGTAACCTGCTGCTATAGCAGCTCCTACTCCTGTTTCTGCTTTAGTTCATTCTTCAACTTTGGTAACAGCAGGAGTTTATTTATTAATTCGTTTTAATATTATTTTAAAATATTCTGTTTTAGGTCAATTTTTATTATTAATATCTGGTTTAACTATATTTATAGCTGGTATAGGGGCTAATTTTGAATTTGATTTAAAAAAAATTATTGCTTTATCTACTTTAAGTCCATTAGGATTAATAATAAGAATTTTATCGATAGGTTTTTATAAATTAGCTATATTTCATTTATTAACTCATGCTTTATTTAAAGCATTATTATTTATATGTTCTGGTGCTATTATTCATAATATAAATAATTCTCAACATATTCGTTTAATAGGAGGTTTAAGAATTCATATACCTTTAACATCTACTTGTTTTAATGTTTCTAATTTAGCTTTATGTGGGATACCATTTTTAGCTGGGTTTTATTCTAAGTATATAATTTTAGAAATTGTAATAATTACAAATATTAATATTTTTTCTTTTTCTTATATTTTTTTCTACAGGTTTAACTGTTAGTTATTCTTTTCGATTAGTTTATTACTCAATAACAGGAGATTTAAATTGTGGGAGTTTAAATATATTAAATGATGAAAGTTGAATTATATTACGTGGTATATTGTGCGTCTTCACAGAGAACGGTCGTGTTTTTGTTTTGCGCTCCGAATTTTCATTTTTCTTATTGAAACCACCGGGGCTTACTTAAATCTCTTTAACGTTTCTACACCTTTAAGTGTTTTCTAACAACTTTCCGTTCGCTTCGCGAGTGCATCGTGATTAACTTGTGTTTAATAAACATTTTTATCATAATTTAATTCGGTGCTGGTTTGTTGTTATTGTTTTCCATTGCCCCTCTTTTCAGTCTTTCTCTTCGTCGTTGAGCGCTGTAGGAACGGCACGCACTCCAACGCACTCTCTCTGAGGTGTTTTATACCGGAGTTAATCGGTTAATATTCCCGCTCTCTCTCTCTTTTCGTTTTCTATTTCGTTTCGTGGTGCCTAACATCAAAGTTATTCGGTGTTTCGCTCCCGCTCTGTCGCTCTGATCTATCTCTCATTAAAAAGTTCTTGAGCGCTTTCGATTTTTTTGTCCGCTATAGTGCACAGTGGTCCGTGGTCAGCGAAAATGGCTTTCTGTTCATTAAAAAATTGTAAGAAAGTTATCTCGGCTGGACAGCAAAGTATTCCCTGCCATACATGTGATAAAATTTATCACGCAAAGTGTCTTGGTTATTCTGGCCTGGTTCGTGATGCCATCGATAAGAGGAGTGGCCTACGCTACTACTGCGATGAATGCATTGTATATGAGAACCAGGCAATAACTATTAGGCGGCTCACGAAAAGCAGTGTTACGGAATTAATCCGGAACTGCCGTAAAAATACGGACCTGCTCGTGGCGCTTGAATCGCAGCTCACTAGTCGCATGCTAGTTGAGCCCGATTCCCCAAAGCGCAAAAAAGTCGCGGTCGGTGGGCATTCTATGGCAGGTGCCGTGCAACCTACTGCCCGCGATTCGATTCCAGCTCAGCTGCCAATCTTAGGCGCCACTCAAATGGTACTAAGATCGGGGGCAAAAATTGATTCGGTATCCGAATCAATAGCTCCGCTATGTACTTCCGCTCTGTCCGATCAACATACAGTAGTGGCCCCAACACCTCATGTAGACTTAACGTCCGGATCACCGGCCGATACTGGTAGTACAGGTACAAATTCTGTAGTACCAAAAAGGGTTGCATGTGTTGTACCAAAAACGGTTACTTGTGTTCGGGTGCCCCAGCTAAAACATGTATTTGTTTCATGGCTCGCCCCAGACCTCTCATCACTGGATATTACGGCTTATATCCGTAACAAAGTCCAAGTTGATGATTTGAAGGTCGAACAATTTAAATTTTCTTATGCTAGGAAAGTATCATCATTTAAGATTGGTATTCCTTGTGCTCTTTTTGCATCTGTGTGTTCCACCAGTTTCTGGCCCGAGGGCATATTTGTAAAAGAGTACGAAGCTAAGAGAAAAAAAATAGTTCAGGGGAAATGGAAAATACCAGTAAAGAACCATCCCCAGCCCCCTCCACATCCTCTTCTGTCCCAAAAAACTAGCCTCCTCTTTTCTTCTTTGCTATCAGAATACAAGAGGCTTACTTAGTAAGCTGACTAAATTGTATTCGGATAGTTTTTCTTTCCCATATAATATTATGGTATGTACAGAGACCTGGTTAAGGACGGATATTCTTAGCTCCGAAATTCTCCCGGGTAAGTACACTATTTATAGGCTTGATCGTCAGTCCAGACGGGGAGGTGGAGTCCTGATTGCTGTCGACTCCACCTTTTCCTCTGAATTACTAACTTTCGACGAATCTTATGACATCGAATTCCTAGGTATAAAATTATCGTTTCCCGGTAGTTTTGTATACATTACTTGTTCATATATCCCACCATCATCTGAGTTCCCTATTTACGCAAATCACCTTTCCTGTATTCAGTCAATTTTCAAAAAACTGTCAAATCAAGACCAGTTAATAGTATTGGGTGATTTTAATATACCTAGTGCGACATGGTCCCCTGACGAAAACTCTAATATGTTGCTTCCTTTAGCGCAGCATGACTTTATTGACGGCTTGCTTGACATTGCGCTATCCCAAGTGAACCATGTTAAGAACTCATTAGGGCGTTTACTGGACTTGTGTTTTGTTTCAAATTCAGAAGGCGTTTGCCTATCAAGAACGGGACCACTTACACAACCGGAAGATCCCTATCATCCAACTCTAGAACTGACTGTAGACGTAAGAACAGAGCTGAATAAAAAATCCGAAAAGTCGGTTAAACGAATCCGCTGCTTTCGTAAGGCAAACTTTCATCTTTTAAATACTTTTATATCCGGCTATGACTGGTCCGAATTTTATTCATGCACTGACGTGGCTAAGGCCGTTAATATCTTTTATAATGCATTGAATTCCTTCTTTTATCTGTGTGTTCCGTTATACTATCCGTCAATTTCAAATAAACCTCCGTGGTTTAATAAAGAGTTGTCACACCTAAAAAATATAAAGTCCAGACTTTTCAATAAATTTAAAATGTGCGGTTCACAATCTGCCTTCTCTCGGTACCTAAGGGCTCGGTCAAATTTTATCGTGCTTAACGCCCGGTGTTATAAAAGCTATTTGACTCGTTTTAGGGTCCAATTTTCACAAGATCCAAAACAGTTTTATAATTTTGTTAACACTAAGCGTAAATCAGCCTGTTACCCTTCATCACTATCATTTGAAAACTCTACGGCAAACTCTGATCAGGAAATTGCCGATCTATTTGCCCAGTTCTTCCAGACAACATATTCTGTTTCATCCCGTCCAAATCCGTCTTATTCAAATGCCATACCCAAGTCAAACTTGATTTTTTGTCCGAGATTAAGCGAAAGCTCCCTTCTTTTGGATCTCCATAAAGTTAAGCCAATCTATTCACCGGGTCCGGACGGAGTTCCAGGCTGCGTGCTTAAATACTGTGCTGAAACTCTGTGTAGACCTCTGTACAAATTGTTTACTTTGTCTTTAAAAACATCTCATTTCCCACTTATTTGGAAGGAGTCATTTGTCATTCCCCTTCATAAGAAAGGAAATAAATGCAATACAAGTAATTACAGAGGCATATCCAAATTATCCGCCATCCCAAAGCTTTTCGAAAATACTATTACACCCCATTTGCAGCATCTTTGTAGATCGATTATATCTCCATGTCAACATGGATTTATAAGGCGAAGATCTACGACGACAAACCTCTTGGAGCTAACGTCTTTTGCAATAAATGGCTTTAGAAAGAACATGCAGACTGATGTAGTTTACACTGATTTTAGTAAAGCGTTTGATTCAGTAAATCACTCGCTTCTTGTATTAAAGCTAGACTTATTAGGGTTTCCATGTGATCTTCTAACATGGATCTCAAGTTATCTGAGTGGTAGGACTCAACGAGTCCTCTTTAAAAACTCGATCTCGGATTTGATCCGAGTTACTTCAGGGGTCCCACAAGGAAGCCACCTTGGCCCACTTCTTTTTACTTTATTTATAAACGATCTCCCTCTAGTCTTGACAAAGTCGCGTGTCCTTATGTACGCAGATGACGTTAAGTTATGCCTGCAATATAACGAAATTTCTAGCAGTTCCGACTTACAATCTGACCTAAATGCTTTTCAAACATGGTGTTGTGAAAATATTTTGGATTTAAATAGCGCTAAGTGCAAAGTAATGACATTTTTTCGGGTGAACCCACAATACGCAACGTATACGCTGGGTGGTTGTGCGTTGTCTAGAATTACGCAAGTTGATGACCTTGGCGTCCTCCTTGACCCAAAACTTAAGTTTTGTGACCATATTACTTCTATAGTAAATAAAGCCAGGGGAGTACTTGGATTTATAAAAGGTGGTGAAAGGAATTCGATGATCCCTATGTTACAAAGACTCTGTTCATTTCACTAGTCCGTCCAATCCTTGAGTACTGTTCAGCAGTTTGGAGTCCTCAGTATGGTGTACATATAGACCGGATAGAGTCTGTGCAAAAGAACTTTTTATTATTTGCTCTACGGGGCCTTAACTGGAATGCAAGCCTTATTTTACCATCCTACTCTAGTAGACTCCTCCTAATTAATCTACCATCATTAGTAAACCGTAGAACGATGCTTGGCACAACTTTTATCTATAAACTTATTCACGGGGATGTGGAGAGTCCCGAGTTACTGGGTCGCATAAGCTTCTCCGTGCCTAATAGAATTACCAGGAACTATGTTCCTCTTACATTAAATATTTGTAGATCTAACTTTGATATGCATGAACCGTTTAGAGTACTGTGTAACGACTATAATAGACTATACCACATTATTTCTACTACCGACTCTTTGCCAAGCTTAAAAGCATTAATTTTATCTTACTTAGCACAAAATTAGTATTAGTATTTAGTCTCGTACGTATTTCTAATCTTAGTCTGTCCGCTTCTACATTGTGCTTTTTAACTTCTCGCGATCTCGTTTTTACGCCTATAAGGCTCCGCGCGTAACAAGCACTGCTTGGTGTCTTAAGGGCCACTTGTTTGCGCTGATCTTAGTGCATCAACGTCCGAATAATAGGTTTATTAATTATAAGAATTATTGGAGGTAGAATATTAAATTGGTTAATTTTTCCGATTCCTTATATAATTTGTTTACCTCTATATATAAAATTATTGACTTTATTTGTGTGTATTTTTGGAGGGGCATTTGGTTATTTAATTTCGATAACAAATTTATATACATTAAATAAGTCATTACTAAATTATAATTTTTCGGTATTTTTAGGATCTATGTGATTTATACCTTATATTAGAACTTATGGAATAATTTTTTATCCTTTACATTATGGTCAATTAGTAGTGAAAAGTTTTGATCAAGGTTGATCCGAATATTTTGGGGGCAACATTTATATTAAAAATTAATAAATTATTCTAAAACTTTATTAATAATTCATAATAATAATTTAAAAATTTATTTAATATTATTTGTATTTTGAATTTTAATTTTATTTAATTTTTTACTACTTTTATACTTAAATAGCTTATATTAGAGTATGACATTGAAGATGTTATGGAGATTAATTAATCTTTAGGTATAGTGAATTAATTTTAGTAATTTATAAAAATATACAAATTTTATTTTTACAATGAAAATATAAAGTTTTCTTTTAAACTATATAAATAGAAGTATAAATGGAATTTAACCATTAAAAGAAAAAAGTTAGCAGCTTTTACTTGATCACCATACTTCCTTAATTGGGGTTAAATACCCAGTTATATCATTAACAGTAATACGCCTCTTTTTGGCTTCAATTAAAAAATAAGGGTAAAATTACCTAAGGTTAGGTCGAAACTAACTGCAATTAATCGCTTCATATTCTTTAAGGTAGATTGAAATTCAATACTTTTTGGATGCAAATCAAATGTTATAATTAACTACAACCCTATTTAATTTGATCAATTTAGTATACCTTGATTTCATTCATGGTATAATCCAACTAATAAAATTAAAATAAAAATATTTGAAGTAATAGTTCAAATTATAATATTAGAATATTTTATAATAATAATTATTGGTAAAATTAATGCAATTTCTACATCAAAAATTAAAAAAATAATAGTAATTAAAAAAAACGTAATGAGAAAGGTAATCGAGAAGATGATTTTGGGTCAAATCCACATTCAAATGGAGATCTTTTTCTCGATCAATAATAGCTTTTTTTGATAAAATTGAAGCTAAAAATATTACAATAGTTGTAATTGTTAAAATTAGTAAAGCAATAATAATAATAGAAAAAATTATCTACACTATTTATTAATAGACCTTATGATTGGAAGTCAAATATACTTTATACTATATAGATATTATATTAATAATTTATCCTCCTCATCAGTAAATTGTGATGTATAAAAATAATCAAACGACATCAACAAAATGTCAATATCATGCAGCTGCTTCAAATCCAAAATGATGATTTTTTGAAAAATGATTATTTAAATGTCGTAATAAACATACTAATAAAAAAGTTTTTCCAATTAATACATGAATTCCATGAAATCCTGTAGCTATATAAAATGTAGATCCATAAACTGAATCAGCAATAGTGAATGAAGCTTCGATATATTCATAAGCTTGTAGAATTGAAAAGTAAATTCCTAATAAAACAGTAAAAAATAATCCTTGAGTAGTTTGTGAATGGTTATTTTCTATTAAACTGTGATGAGCTCAAGTTACAGTAACTCCAGAAGCGAATAAAATAACTGCATTTAATAAAGGAATTTGAAATGGATTAAATAAAATAATTCCTAAAGGGGGTCATGATGCTCCTAATTCAATTGGTGGAGATAGACTTCTATGAAAAAATGCTCAAAAAAAACTAACAAAAAATTAAACTTCTGATAAAATAAATAAAATTATTCCTCATCGTAATCCAATAGTTACAGCGTATGTATGTAATCCTTGGTATGTACCTTCTCGTTAAAATAGTAATTAATAATTAATTAATTTAACAGGTCGATACAAAACCAACGTAATTACATTTCCTAAAAAAAATAATGAAATATCATATTGATGAAATAATTTAACTATACCTGATACAGTTGTTATAGCGCCAATAGCTCCAGTTAATGGTCATGGGTTATAATCAACTAAATTAAAAGGGTGATTTGAGTGCGTAGACATTAGTTTACTTCTCTAGAGTATAAAGTTCTTAATACAGCAAATACATATGATTGAATTATAGCTACTGCTGATTCTAAAACTAATAGAGCAATTTGAGCTACTAATAAAAATGTAACTAATAAATAAGATATTGAAGGGCCGGTATTACCTAATAAAGTTAGTAATAAATGTCCAGCAATTATATTAGCTGTTAATCGGACTGCTAATGTTCCAGGACGAATAATATTTCTAATAGTTTCAATACATACTATAAAAGGTATTAAAATAGCTGGTGTACCTTGAGGTACTAAATGAGCGAATATATGTTGTGTATGATTAATTCGTCCATATAATATAAAACATAATCATAATGGTAATGCTAATGATAAAGTTAAAGTTAAATGACTTGTTCTTGTAAAAATATAAAAGAATAAACCTATAAAATTATTAAATAAAATTAATGAAAATAAAGAAATAAAAATAAAAGTAGAACCATTATGTCCTGAAGGTCCTAATAATGTTTTAAATTCTTTATGAAGTGTTAATAAAATAGAATTTCAAAAAATGTTATATCGTGAAGGTATTAGTCAATAAATTATATTAAAAGTCCTAAAAATGTTCTTAATCAATTTAATGATAAATTAAAAATTGCTGAAGGGTCAAATACAGAAAATAAATTAGTTATCATTTTCAATTTATTGAATTAAAATTCATATTTTTTAATTCATTAGATTTAGGTGAAGATGGCATATAAGAATAATAATTAATTGAACAAAATAATACAAATGTAATAGAAAAAATAAAAAATAAAATTAATCATCTAATTGGGGCTATTTGTGGAATTAAAAAATATTAAAAATTTAATAATTTTAGTTTGACATACTAATGTTATGATTTAACTAATTTTTTTTCATTAGAAGTAATCGCTAATTTACTATTAAATGGTTTAAGAGACCAGTACTTGCTTTAAGTTACCTAATGAAGAATTATTTCTTGAAATTCATTTAATAAAATAATTTACAGGAACACTTTCAATAACAATTGGTATAAAACTATGGTTAGCTCCGCAAATTTCTGAGCATTGACCATAAAATAATCCTGGTCGATTAATAAAAAAATTTGTTTGATTTAGTCGTCCAGGTGTACCATCTACTTTTACACCTAAAGCTGGGATTGTTCAAGAATGAATTACATCTGCAGCTGTTACTAAAATTCGAATTTGAGAATTTATTGGTAAAATAATTCGGTTATCAACATCTAATAGTCGAAAACCATCTGTTGATAATTCATTTGTTGGGATTATATAAGAATCAAATTCAATATTATTAAAATCTGAATATTCATAACTTCAATATCATTGATGACCAATTCTTTTTAAAGTTACTGATGGTTCATTAATTTCATCTAATAAGTATAGTAAACGAAGAGAAGGAAGAGCAATAAATAATAAAATAATTGCTGGTAAAATAGTTCAAATTATTTCAATTAATTGACTATGTAAAAGAAATCGATTTACATAATTATTAAAAAATAACATAAATATTAAATATCCAACTAAAACAGTAATTATTACTAAAATTAGTAATGCATGATCATGAAGAAAAATTAATTGTTCCATTAAAGGAGAAGCTCTATCTTGTAAACCTAAATTAGCTCATGTAGACATTAATTTTCTAATAAAAGTAAAATACTTTATATATAGAGCTTAAATCTATTGCACTAATCTGCCATATTAGAAATTAATTTGTTAAAAGTGGTAATTCAGAATATCTATGTTCAGCTGGTGGTGTATTTTGATATCATTCAATAGATGAATTTAATTGAATAGGATAAATTACTTGTCGTTGAGATAAAATACCTAATAATGAAATAGTTGATCCAATTGTTGATACAACATTTCATGTTGTGTAAGCATCTGGATAATCTGAATAACGTCGAGGTATTCCAGCTAATCCTAAAAAGTGTTGAGGGAAAAATGTTAAATTTACTCCAATAAATATAATAATAAATTGACTTTTTAATCATTTTGAATTTAATGTTAATCCAGTAAATAAAGGGTATCAATGGATAAATCCAGCTATAATAGCAAATACAGCTCCTATTGATAAAACATAATGAAAATGAGCTACTACATAATAAGTGTCATGAAGAATAATATCAACTGATGAATTAGCTAAAACTACTCCTGTTAATCCTGCTACTGTAAATAAAAATACAAATCCTAAAGCTTATAAAATAGCTGGAGAATAAGAAAGTTGAGTCCCATGTAAAGTTGCTAATCATCTAAAAATTTTAATTCCAGTAGGTACAGCAATAATTATAGTAGCTGATGTAAAATAAGCTCGGGTATCTACATCCATTCCTACTGTAAATATATGATGAGCTCATACAATAAACCCTACTAATCCAATAGCAAGTATAGCATAAATTATCCCTAAAGAACCGAATGTTTCCTTTTTCCCTGATTCTTGGCTAATAATATGTGAAATTATTCCAAATCCTGGTAAAATTAAAATATAAACTTCTGGGTGACCGAAAAATGAGAATAAATGTTGATATAAAATAGGGTCTCCTCCTCCTGCTGGATCAAAAAATGATGTATTTAAATTTCGATCTGTTAATAATATAGTAATAGCTCCAGCTAATACCGGTAATGATAATAATAATAATAAAGCAGTAATAATAACTGATCACACAAATAAAGGTATTCGATCTAATATAATTCCAGTTGAACGTATATTAATTACTGTTGTGATGAAATTTACAGCTCCTAAAATAGAAGAAATTCCAGCTAAATGAAGAGAAAAAATTGCTAAATCTAAAGAAGCTCCTCCATGGGCGATTCCAGCAGAAAGGGGGGGGATAAACTGTTCATCCTGTTCCAGCTCCATTTTCCACTATTCTTCTTACTACACTCATAGCAAAATTAACCCTAAATTTTAGAAATTCGCCTTAAAACTTTATTTTTTCTAAATCCAAGAAAAGATTTCTATTTTCAAGGAATTTTTTTCTCAAAACAAGAAAACTTTTCTTGAATCAAGAAAGTGTTTCTCAAATGTAGAAATTGTCGCCATAAACTAAACTCGCCTTAAATCCAAGAAAGAATTTCTATATTTTAGTAAAAATGGCACTTGTTTTTCGAAATTTTTTTCTTAAAATTAGAAATTCTGCCCTAAAAAATGATTTACCTTAAAATATAGAAAAATTTTCTCAAATTAACCCTAAAAATTCGATAACCCTAAAACATAGAAACGCTTTCTTAAATATAGAAATATTTTCTTAAATATAGAAATATTTTCTAAAAAATAAAAATTAATCCCACAATATAGAAATATTTTCTAAAACATAGGAATTATTTTCTAAAATGACCATAAAATTGTTCTAACCCTGTCCGAGTAGCCTAGGGGTTAGAATGTCTGACCAGAAATCTAAGCACCGCAAGTTCAATTTCAGCTGCCGACATCTTTCTTTTTTTTTTTTTTTTTTTACTTGTGTATAAACACAGATGAGAAGTAATGCTTAGAACGACTAAAGGTTTTACCCTTTATTGAAAAGTAATTTAAATATTTTTTGAAATATGATGATATTCATCTTAGAAAATTTATTTTAAATATTTCGACTTTCACAGTTGCGACTTAACGAGTTCTAAAAACTTTTTAAAACTAATATTCTTCGCAAACGCCCCATCATATAGTCTTTGTTTGCCGTGCGTTCTTCGTGCGCGACCGTGGCTCCATTTAATGTCTTTGGACTCACGCGCGGGAGACCTGGGTTCGAATCTCACCCGACAGACGAATAAAATTATAAGTTTTTTCGGATAAGAAACTTATCGGATTTTACTTGTAAGAACTGGAATAAATCATAATTGTACTAATTTCTCTCTCTCTCTCTTTCCCACAGAATTACAGTTGAAATCGATATTGGCAATTAATTCATTAGTGCGCAATACTAATACAAACTTTGTGACTTTTCTATATGTATATACACATACATACATAAATACTGAATGAAAAATTACATCATGATGAATGTAGGCTCATTTTTTCTAATTTTTAGAAAAAAATACACTAAAATGTATGGTTAGATGCCCTAATTTTAAGAAATATTTTTCTATTTTTTAGAAAACTTTTTCTTGTTTTTAGGACCCTTTGCCTTAGATTTTAGAAAGGAACGCCCTTAATTTTAGAAAAGTTCACCCTAAAATTTAAGGTGCGATGCCTTTGAAGACAAAAATAAGGTGAATTTCTTGTCTTTAGGGTTAATTTTGCTATGAGTGTAATAATAAAGAAAGAGCAGGAGGTAGTAATCAAAATCTTATATTATTTATTCGTGGAAATGCTATATCTGGGGCTCCTAATATTAAAGGCACTAATCAATTTCCGAATCCTCCAATTATAATAGGTATTACTATACAAAAAATTATAATAAAAGCATGAGCAGTTACAATTACATATAATTTTGATCATCTCCAATTAATGCTCCTGGATGTTCTAATTCAGCTCGAATTAAAATTCTTAAAGATGTTCCTACTATTCCGGCTCAAGCTCCGAAAATAAAATATAAAGTTCCAATATCCTTATGATTTGTAGAATATAATCATTGGCGCGATTTGATTAAGTGGCTGAAGATAGGCGATAGATTGTAAATCTGTTTATAAGAATTATTCTTCTTAATCAAAATCTATAATTATTTATAATAGGTTTTATAGTCAATAATGACATCAAATTGCAAATTTGAAGGAGTAATATTTTACTAAGGCTTAAAGGACAATCCCTTATTTACAGCTTTGAAGGCTATTAGTTTAATTAACTTAAAACCTTCATTAATATATGAAAAAAAAATAAAGAAATCATAAATAATCCGAAAATAGAAAAAAAAGTTATATTTAAATATAAATTTATATTATTACTATTTAAATTTATTTCCATGATTCAGTTATTTTCATATTAATTTAATATAAAAGCTGAATAACAAATTCGTAAATAAAAGAATAATGTAATTAATGTTGATATTATTAATAATACTAATAAAAAATATTGGTTACATAAAGTTAATTGTTGAATTACTAATCATTTTGGTAGAAATCCTAAAAAAGGAGGTAAACCATTTAAAGATAAAAAATTAATAAAAAATGAGAATTTTAAAATTTTTCTTCTACAAAATCAAGAAAATAATTGATTTAAATGAAATAATTTAAAAATATTAGATATAAATGTTAAAATTAAAGATAAAAATGAATAAAATAAAAAATAAATTAATCAAATTGACTCTCTAATTATTAAAGATCTTAATATTCAACCTAAATGATTAATTGAAGAAAAAGCTATTAATTTTCGCAAAGATGTTTGGTTTAAACCTCCAATTGCTCCAATAATTACTGATAAAATTCATCTAATTAATAATAAATTTTTGATATTTAAATAAGAAATTGATATTAATGGGTCAATTTTTTGCCAAGTTATTAATATTAGTGCATTTATTCAAGTTAACCCTTCTATCAACAATATTAGGAAATCAAAAATGAAAAGGAGCGGCTCCACTTTTTAATAATAGGGCGGATATAATAATTATTGATGTAAAAGATTCATTCATTTCATTATTTATATTATTTTTAATATTAATAAAATAGTTAAAAAATATTTTAAAGAAGACTCAGTAGATGTTAAATTATTATTATCTCTTATTAGGGGGATAAAAGATAACAAATTAATTTCTAAACCTATTCAAGCTCCTAACCAAGAGTTAGATGTAACTGTATTTAATGTTCCAATAATTATAATTGTTATAAATAAAATTTTTGATGAATTATTAAAAATTAAGAAGAAAAGGATTAATACCTTTATAAATGGGGTATGAACCAGGGACTGAAACCGATTGGAATACCGGTTCCGATTCCGGTTTCGGTTCCTATAAAAATCTGTTAGCGGTTCCGGTTCCAATTTCGGTTCCTAAGAAAAATCCCAAAACGATTCCGGTTTCGGTTCCTAAAAAATATTACGAATCGGTTCCGGTTCCAGTATCGGTTCCATTTTTTTAATGTATAATCGTGTAGAAAAGTAATTGCGACAACATATGTATATATCAAAAAAAGAATATCGGTTTCGGTTCCGGTTTCGGTTCCACAGAATGCCAAATAATCGGTTCCGGTTCCAATTCCGGTTCCATCGAAAATTAAAATTTCGGTTTCGTTCCGATTCCGGTTCCGTAAAAAGGAAACGGTTCCGGTTTCGGTTTCGGTACCGGTACCGGTTCTCTTCAGTCCCTGGTATGAACCCAGTAGCTTAATTAGCTTATCTTTTTAATTTATTTATTTATAAATAAATTTAAAATGTATAATAATTATATTTTGGTGTATGATGCACAAAAGTTTTTGATACTTTTAGAAATAGTTTAATTCTATTAAATATAAAACCTTTATGACAAATAATATAAAAATCAGTCAATGAATGCAAAAACTTGCATTATTTACCCTATCAAGGTAACCCCTTTCGTCAGGCAATTCATTAATAATAAAAAATTCATATATATATATATTTTTTTTTTTTATTTATTAACTATTATTTTTTAAAAAATTTCTAATTTTGAAAGTAATCATTTTATTTTTAAATAATACATTTAAGTAATTTTTTAAAAATAGTTATAAAAAAATTTAAATAATTTTATTTTTCTATATATATATATATGTAATATAAATTATCAACAATATATAAATTTATAAATATATAACAAGAGAGAACGCTATAGTCGGGTGCCCCGACTATCAGATACCCGTTACTCAGGTAAAAGGAGTGCGAGGGAGATGGAGATAGAAACTTTGATCACGCATAACTTTTTAACGAATGGTCCGATTTCTACATTTCGATAGGTTTTGATAAACACAATAAAACTACATTTTTATACCCGTTACTCGTAGAGTAAAAGGGTATATTGTATTCGTGCAAAAGTATGTAACAGGTAGAAGGAAGCGTTTCCGACCCTATAAAGTATATATATTCTTGATCAGGGTCACTAGCCGAGTCGATATAGCCATGTCCGTCTGTCCGTCTGTCCGTCTGTCCGTCCGTATGAACGCTGAGATCTCGGAAACTATAAAAGCTAGAAGATTGGCATTTTGCATGCAGATTTTAGGAGTTCCTACGCAGCGCAAGTTTGTTTCAAAAAGGTGCCACGCCCCCTTTAACGCCCACAATCGTTTATATACGATTTTATTTAAATATAAATTTAAATATTTCGGAAAAGTAAAAATGCAGTTTTATTGTGTTTATCAATACCTATCGAAATGTAGAAGAAATTTTTCAAATCGGACCATTCGTTTAAAAGTTATGCGTGATCAAAGTTTCTATCTCCATCTCCCTCGTACTCCTTTTACCTGAGTAACGGGTATCTGATAGTCGGGGCACCCGACTATAGCGTTCTCTCTTGTTACTTTTCCGAAATATTTAAATTTTTAAAATCGTATATAAGCGATAGTTTCCGAGATCTCAGCGTTCATACGGACAGACAGACGGACATGGCTAGATCTACTCGGCTAGTGATCCTGAACAAGAATATATATACTTTATAGGGTCGGAAACGCTTCCTTCTAGCTGTTACATACTTTTGCACGAATACAATATACCCTTTTACTCTACGAGTAACGGGTATAATAATTAATTAAATAGTTATATTATTTATATAAAATAGATTTTTTTTACAATTTATGTAACTATTTTTGGATTGCGAAATTTGTATTTAAATTGTAGCTATATAATAATATATTAAATATTTATATATATATAGATTATCTATTAATCTTGAACTTAGTATAGAAAAAATTAAAAAAAAAAAAAATATGAATTTTTTATTCATTTATAAATAACTATAAATTAATAAATTGTATTTTTTTAATAATATTTAATTTTTAATTTTGAATAAATAAATAATAATTAATTGATTTTTACTAATAAAAAATATTTATGTAGAAATATTAAATAATAAATTTATAAATTTTATTTTTAATCATATTTAATTTTTGATTTTAAATAAATAAATAATAATTCATTTTTTTATTATAATAAATGTTATAAATAATTTAATGTTTTACTTATAAAAAATTATTACAAAAAATTTATTTAATTATTGTAAAATTTGTAAAAATAAATTATTTATATATATATATTATATTTATATTTATAAAATTAAAATATTTTTATTATATGTATAAATAAATTAAAAATTTAAAAATTAAATTTATTAATTATAGGGGTATTTAATTATCAGAATTAGTGATTAATTATTATTATCATTATTGTAAATTAATTTTTTAAAAATTTATAAAAATTATAATTAATAAATTTATTATTTTAATATTTTTTAATGTTACTAAATTTTATTATTTTAAAAATAATAACAAATTTTATATATTATATAAAAATTTTTTTTTTATATTTAAATTTGAAAATAAAATTTAATTATATAATATTAGGGGTTAAATTTTTATCAGATTTAGTGACTAATAATATATATATATATATATATATAAGTTAAAAGATTGATTATAATTTTATTTAAAAAAATCAAACTTTTCTTTATTGAGTTGGATTAAGAACTAACTTTTATTAAGCTAAACAATTATTCCTTATGACTACGCGTCGTTCCATCGCTGCCGCCGTCTCTGCCGCTGTTGCTGCTTCTGCTATTGTTCTTTGTTATTATTGGTTGCTGCTATTCTTCGCTGTCGCTGTTGGCCAATTTTAATTGTCATTGGCCAATGCATTCAAGTTATAGTTTTTGTTGTATGCACTTGGCCAAGTTCGATCAACTTTGGAAATTGGCTATTCTGCATTCCCACGATCGCTGACCGAAAGGTGCAAGCTCAGCGCGCGTGGCTTAGCTCGTGTGAACTTATTGGGGGCATTTGTTGTGCAATCAATGCTTACTCTTACTTATGTCTGGGTCTTTATATAATTTTAGGTGTTAACTCTTCCCTCCTTAAACGCGACTGTCCTCGGTCGCAACGACGTAGAGAATAGGTCCAGAATGTGGGGGATTTCCTTGCGTTTCTGGCACGGAAGCTGATGTACTTTCCGTCGATTTACGTCTTCGTAGGAGTTCCGTGATCGATCCTATTATTAGTAGAAGTAGAATGATGGCCGATCCGTAGCTAACGGAAGATTCTATAGTTGTTTTGCTTCTTAGTTTTTCCAGCGCTTTTGTGTTGTTTATATTGAGTTCCTTGACCATTTGTAGTGAGAGAACTTCCTCTAACTTCGTCTTTTCTCCCATTAGTTGGAATAACGGTGGTTCTGGTTCGACTAAGTTGACCTCTTTTGATTTGTAAGTAGTTTCGCCAATAGTTACTGTTGAATTACGGTATTGTATTATAAAGGAGCCTTGCAGTTGTAGAAGTTTTTCGTCTAGCGAGACTGGTCCATTGAAGTTGTTCAGTAGTATGGTGCCTGGCAGTATTTCCTCGAAATCTGGGATGTGTTGATTGTTGATCATCTTACATTCATGTTCTTGTAGGTTCAGGAGAGCGTTTATACAAGTGTCATTGCTTAAATCTAACAAATTTTCTGAATTACAAATTGTCTTATCATTATGGGATTCGCAAGGTTTTTTAATTGCAAATAATTGTCTCTTACACTCTAACAAATTTTCGTATTTTATATCATTGATTATTTGGGCTTTTTTTATTGCTTTAATTTTTATACCCGTTACTCGTAGAGTAAAAGGGTATATTGTATTCGTGCAAAAGTATGTAACAGGTAGAAGGAAGCGTTTCCGACCCTATAAAGTATATATATTCTTGTTCAGGATCACTAGCCGAGTCGATCTAGCCATGTCCGTCTGTCCGTCTGTCCGTCTGTCCGTCCGTATGAACGCTGAGATCTCGGAAACTATAAAAGCTAGAAGATTGGCATTTTGCATGCAGATTTTAGGAGTTCCTACGCAGCGCAAGTTTGTTTCAAAAAGGTGCCACGCCCCCTTTAACGCCCACAATCGCTTATATACGATTTTATTTAAATATAAATTTAAATATTTCGGAAAAGTAAAAATGCAGTTTTATTGTGTTTATCAATACCTATCGAAATGTAGAAGAAATTTTTCAAATCGGAGCATTCGTTAAAAAGTTATGCGTGATCAAAGTTTCTATCTCCATCTCCCTCGCACTCCTTTTACCTGAGTAACGGGTATCTGATAGTCAGGGCACCCGACTATAGCGTTCTCTCTTGTTAAGTTCTACAATTATCTGTTTTAATAGTTGGGAGGCTAATAATATAGATGAGGTCGTTGCCATTTGTGGCTAATTTAACTTAAGCAAATTCCAATAATTCTTCTTTGTTAAAAAATAATTCGTTTTCCTTTTTAAAGATATCTTCCACTACTGTGGTTTCTGTGCTTGTGAATACAAAAGAGTTTATTGTGTTAGATTTGGCCCATGTAATTGCGTATATTATATTGGTTATTTCTTTTTTTTATTAATTGAATTTTATACTTTAAAATATTTGCTTTCTGATTTACGATTTCTTCCGAGCTCTGGGTAACTTTCAATATTGCGTTAGTTGCATTAGTAAGT
Organism: Drosophila fuyamai; assembly: GCA_018153365.1. Lineage (NCBI taxonomy): Eukaryota > Metazoa > Arthropoda > Insecta > Diptera > Drosophilidae > Drosophila > Drosophila fuyamai. Next base: position 132,260 of record JAECXW010000469.1, on the reverse strand, counting down.
TGGTTAATTTTTTGGTTAATTAATCTGTTAATTACTACTTGTTTATTATTGTTTTCTAATTGCTCATTTATCTTATTTTCTAAGATCTCATAATCGTGGTGGTCTGGTGATCCCGCCAGCCATTTCCATGCAGTACCTATTGCTTCTATTGCCCTTTTTTGTCTTTTTTGTGTTTGAAGAATGCGTAAATCAGTATGAATGTGTTTTAATTCGTATGAGAGATAGGGGTGTAATGGATGAGATGAGGTGAGTGAATGAAATGAATCTTCTAACTTCGCCAGAGTTTCTTCATAGCTGTGTAAGTTAAATTTGTGGATGATTTTAAATGTTCCGTCTTGCTTACCAGCTAATCCTGTTTCAAGTGAGATGATTTGTGAGTTGGAAGAGTCGAGCACTGTGGTTATCCCCAGACATGTTGGTAGAAATAGCCTGAAAAATTATGTTCTTATATTATTTTTATGTATGATTTTTCCTGTTTGTGTTTTAATAGTGGTCATTTTGTTTTCTGCCACTTTCTCAGCTTTGTATCTAGGTGTAAGCTTAGTTCCTAACCTTTTATCTATTTTTACGTGGACTACATCGCCAGGTTTAAAAAGTTTTGGTTGTATTTTGCCTCGATTGTGATATTCGAGGTCGGCTATTTGTTTCTTCTGGATTTTCTGTTTAATTTCTTCTCGTTTTTTTGCTATATCTTCTACTTAACTGGAGATTGTGCTTCTAAAAAATATATTTATGGGGCTTTCTTTTGTTACAGAATGGATCGATTTATTATATTCTTGAACTGCTTTAAAAATTAAGTCCTCAAATGTTAGGCTCCCGTTGTCTTTTTTGAGGCACCGCATGATTTCTGATAGGGTTGAATGAAATCTCTCTATTTGTCTGTTACTTGTCGATGCATACGGAGCAGTCGTGTGTACTGATATTTTGAGTTCATCTTCTAACATGAACTTGATTGCTGCTGAGCCTAAAGAGCGTTCGTTGTCCATTATCATCCATTTCGGCATACCGAAAGCAATCAACATTTCCCTCAACGGATTTTTGATATCTTCAGATGCCCTTGACTCTAAAATTTTTATTTGAGCATATTTAGAAAATTTGTCAATACCTGAATCTTAGAATCTTACTATGTTTTTCTGTAATATAAATATCAATGTGAACTATTTCTCCTGGATAATTAGGAATGGGGGTTGGTTGGATTTGTCCTCTTGGAGGGTGTCTATCATATTTTGATTCTTTACAAGTTTGACAGGATTGAACTATTGCTTGGATTTTCTTTATTGCTTGTGGAAAAAAATAATTTTTTAAAATTTGTATTTTATTTTCTTTTGCTTCTCTATGGGCTCTTTTATGTTCGAGGGTAATTATTTCGTTTTGTTGAGATTCTGAAGTTACATCGTCTATTTCGTTTTGAGTAAACCTTATTTTGTACGAGTTGAAATATATGGGGTAAATGTTTTGAATTTTTCCCATTACTTCTTCGGATGTAATGATTCCGTTTATAAGTTTAGGGTCAAGTCTGGTAGCTAGAATTGCTATAAGTTTTTCTTCTGTGTAAGACTATTGTTTAATTATATGTCTGTGATATGTTGGAAATGGTATTTCAAAACTGTAGGAATCTGTGTCAGCTGTCAGTAAGTATATCTGATTTTTAAATACATTGATTGGAGCTTCTACCGAAAATATGAGGTTGTGTGATGAGCTTTCGTCGCTGTGGACTGATCGGCTCGGGATAGCGCATCCGGTACTACGTTAGCTACTCCGGGCTTATACCTGATCTCGTGGTTATACTCGCCAATGAGATCTCTCCAGCGTTTTAGTTTAGCGTTATGATTATTTACGCTATTTGAAAAGCTCAAGGGTTGATGATCCGTGTATATTACCACTTTCGAATACCCGTAAAGGTAATGTCTTAAGCTCTGGAGAGCCCAAACTATAGCAAGCATCTCTCTTTCGTTGGTTGCATAGTTTTCTTCGGTTTTTGACAGGGTGCGTGAAATGAACGTTATTGGCCTATGATTTTGTTCCAATACTGCGCCTATTGCGTAGCTTGAAGCATCGGTAGTCAACTGGAATTCTTTTCCGAAATCTGGATATGAAAGGGTTACCTGGAGATGAGGGTATTTTTAAGTTTTTCGAACGCTGTAATCGCATCTTTGCTTAGGTTAATAGCAGTTTTGCTTGACTTGGTCTTAGATATACGGCCTTCTTCGCCTCTTAGGAGAATGGTTAGGGGCTTTGCTATTTTTGCATAATCCTTTATAAACCGCCTATAATAACCTGTCATGCCCAGGAAAGAACGAAGATCTTTTAATGTTTTCGGGACCGGAAATTTTTCTGATATTGTATAACCCAAAAAATCTACTTCGTTTTTGAAAAAATGGCATTTATCTATTTGGACTCTCATGTTTGCGTTTTGTAGGGTTGAAAATACCTTTTCGAGATTTTGACCGTGATCTACTTCATTTTTGCTAAAGACTATGATGTCGTCTACGTATACATAGCAAATTTTCCCTATGTACTCTCTCAGAATGTCATCTAAAGCTCTTTGAAAAATGGATGGGGAATTTTTTAGACCGAACGGAAGTCTCGTAAATTCGTATTTTCCGCCGTTTACAGCGAATGCTGTTTTCTCTATGTCCGTGTCTCTCAATGGTATTTGGTGAAAACCACTCTTGAGGTCCAATACCGAAAAATACTTGTTGTCCCCAAGTTGTGCAATAATTTCGCCTATCTCAGGGATCGGATACCGATCTGAGATAGTAACTTCATTAAGTTTCCTATAATCGATTACTAATCTGTACTTTTTTTCTTCGGACTGACCGGACTTTTTCGGAACTACCCATACTGGTGCATTATATGGCGATCTTGAAGGTCTTATAATGCCATCTTTTAGCATCTCGTTTATTTGTTTTTCTACTTCCTGTTTTAAAGATATTGGGTATGGGTAATGTTTTCCATAAACTGGGGAATCGGACGAAGTTCTGATCTCACCTACTACTTTAGTTGTGTACGCTAGCTTTGTATCAGGATCTGCAAAGAGGGTTTTGTGACTTTGTACGAGGAGATTTATAATTGATTTTTGAGACTCGGTCATATGGCTGATTTGCGGTCCAATGGTATTTACTGCTTGTGTTGCTAATTGGTGAATTTTAATTTTGCGTTTATTTCCGAGAATTAATGTATCGTTCTTCACATCTATAATGGCTCCTAGGCTTTTCATTGTGTCATTGCCCAGTATACCGTGAAAGGTTTTTAATGTTTCTAGCAAAAACAAGAGAGAACGCTATAGTCGGGTGCCCCGACTATCAGATACCCGTTACTCAGGTAAAAGGAGTGCGAGGGAGATGGAGATAGAAACTTTGATCACGCATAACTTTTAAACGAATGGTCCGATTTGAAAAATTTCTTCTACATTTCGATAGGTATTGATAAACACAATAAAACTGCATTTTTACTTTTCCGAAATATTTAAATTTATATTTAAATAAAATCGTATATAAGCGATTGTGGGCGTTAAAGGGGGCGTGGCACCTTTTTGAAACAAACTTGCGCTGCGTAGGAACTCCTAAAATCTACATGCAAAATGCCAATCTTCTAGCTTTTATAGTTTCCGAGATCTCAGCGTTCATACGGACAGACAGACAGACAGACAGACGGACAGACAGACGGACAGACGGACAGACGGACAGACGGACAGACGGACATGGCTAGATCAACTCGGCTGGTGATCCTGAACAAGAATATATATACTTTATAGGGTCGGAAACGCTTCCTTCTACCTGTTACATACTTTTGCACGAATACAATATACCCTTTTACTCTACGAGTAACGGGTATAACAAGAGAGAACGCTATAGTCGGGTGCCCCGACTATCAGATACCCGTTACTCAGGTAAAAGGAGTGCGAGGGAGATGGAGATAGAAACTTTGATCACGCATAACTTTTTAACGAATGGGTCGATTTGAATAATTTCTTCTACATTTCGATAGGTATTGCTAAACACAATAAAACTGCAATTTTACTTTTCCGAAATATTTAAATTTTTAAAATCGTATATAAGCGATTGTGAGCGTTAAAGGGGGCGTGGCACCTTTTTGAAACAAACTTGCGCTGCGTAGGAACTCCTAGAATCTGCATGCAAAATGCCAATCTTCGAGCTTTTATAGTTTCCGAGATCTCAGCGTTCATACGGACAGACAGACAGACAGACAGACGGACAGACAGACGGACAGACGGACAGACGGACATGGCTAGATCGACTCGGCTAGTGATCCTGAACAAGAATATATATACTTTATTGGGTCGGAAACGCTTCCTTCTAGCTGTTACATACTTTTGCACGAATACAATATACCCTTTTACTCTACGAGTAACGGGTATAAAAATTTCATGGGTGAATCTGAAATTTTAGGGAACTTAAATATTGCATGTTGTGTTATTTTAGTTGTACCTCCGACTGAGCTAACGGAAAAATTTGTCTCATTTTGTTTTGGGTTTGGTACTAATTGGTTTTGAATATAATTTTGGTTTGAGCACGTGTCTATTAAAAATTTTAGGATTTTTCCGTTCCCCGTGGTTACTTTAAAGTAAGGTAATGAGGAACGATTTATTCTAAAAAATAAAGCTCGGACTATATCTATGTATTCCTGCTGCTCAGTATCGTTTTGCCATACATATTCTTCCTGAAGCTCGTTTACATTATTTTCTTCTACCACCTGATAATATTCTTGCTCTGGGCTTGGTGTAGTTTCTTCTGAATTTTGTTGTGCGGTGCTTCCTGTCTCTGGCTGAATATGGAATTGCCGTGGCATTTTGTTATTGTTTGTAACGTTGGAAGCACTAAGAGGTCTTTTCCCTGCATAATCGTTATTTGCCGGCCTGTTCATGTAATTTATATTACGCGAGCGAACTGACTGATCCGGTTTCGGTTGGGGTCTTGGGGGAGGTTTTGGGGTGCTGTAGGGTGCTACTGCACCGGCCTGATTTGTATAGGGCTGTTTATAAGGTTTAAATTGGTTAGGCTGGGTAATTGGGGTTGCTCCAGTTACTGGTACCCATTGCATTTGGTTCGGGTTATGATAGAGTTGTGGATGGAAGTTTTGTCTGACGGCTGCCATCTTATATGGCTGTTGGGGTTTTGGAGGTAGTAAAGGTGCTTTCCCTAAATATGAAATTTTCGGTGTTTGGCTATTCCTAGTGTTCTGATTCTCAAGTAGACTGCACAGATGTAGGGCGTGTCCTAAGCCATGTGGCTCTTTAATGGCCAGTAGTTGTGCTAAGTTGCCGTTGAGGCCTCTGACAAAGGTATCTAAGGCTTTTTCTCTGTACATGGCTGTCAGAGATTGCACAGTTTCTTGTGAGGCATCTAAGTTGCCAATTTGGTTTAGGATTAGTGATAGCTGTTGGTACACTGCTTGATAATAATCGACTATACTATCGCTACCTTGATTAAGAGCATAAAGCTGATATTCGAGAGTCACGAGTAGGTCACGTTTGTCAGCAAAATGCGCTGTTAGACATTTTGAGATAGCTGTCCAATCTAAGGGGGTATTATAGGATTCTAGTACTGCGTCGGCTTGTCCGATGATTTTGTTTCGGATTGCTAAAAGAATTCCATAATATTTTGGTGAGCCGATTCTCATTTCATAGATTTTTAACACCCTTTCTACACTTTTTTTCCATGAAGAATATTCGCTTTTGTTTCCCGAAAAATCTCTAAGTGTCCGCACGATGTCTGGTAATTTGTCTAAGTCACTAAGATTGTGCGCTGATTCTCTTTTAATTGTTTGGTCTGTATACTTGGAAAAATCTTTATTGGGATTAAGTATTTCTTTAACTAGGCTGCTTAGGTTTGCCTCTAGGACAGTTTTAATTTTTTCCTCGATGTCTCTCTCGGTCATGATTCGCGTGGTTGATTGTGCGTTACTAACTGACGAAGGTGTGGCGAGATTAGCGAGTCTGTCTGCTAAATCTTGTTCAGTCATTTGGGATATATGAGCAATAAGAGGTTGAGCTTAACTTTAAATTTTGCTTACTCAGAATTCGGAAGGTTATTAATTAAAGAAATATAGTGTGGGTCTTTGATTATTGTGTAAATTTTTGACTTTTTGTCTGTGGATTTTTTCTTTAAGCTTAATTTCTTTTGTATAGTATTTTTAATATTTTTTAATTTAAATTTGTTTCCTTTGATAGATTTCTTAAAACTATTCTTACAGTAATAACATATCTCGGCGTGCTCTCGTGACGACAGGATCGACAGATTCCGGTTTATCCCACGCTGCAGCGATCTCTCCTGAGTGTGGGTTTACTATGGGGCCTCCTCTGTACCTTACTCACGTTCCCTCCGAACGGATACTAAAGGGATCACGGCGATAATTTTGGCCTGATTAGTCCACTAGGCACAAGTGCTGTTTTTTCAGGAGTGACGATATTGTGGCGATTTTTAAACGGCACTTTCGCACTTCCGGGTCTCGGATTTTTCTTTTCACTTCTCACGGATTAGGCGGAGGTTCAAACGAAACGTCGGGATTTTTTTTACTTTCCCGAACTTTACGAGGCGCGGAACTTGTTATCCTTTCGCGGCTTTTAATCAGGTCCTTGTTCGGGCGCCAGTCAAAAGATTGATTATAATTATACCCGTTACTCGTAGAGTAAAAGGGTATATTGTATTCGTGCAAAAGTATGTAACAGCTAGAAGGAAGCGTTTCCGACCCTATAAAGTATATATATTCTTGTTTAGGATCACTAGCCGAGTCGATCTAGCCATGTCCGTCTGTCCGTCTGTCTGTCCGTCTGTCTGTCCGTCTGTCTGTCCGTATGAACGCTGAGATCTCGGAAACTATAAAAGCTAGAAGATTGGCATTTTGCATGAAGATTCTAGGAGTTCCTACGCAGCGCAAGTTTGTTTCAAAAAGGTGCCACGCCCCCTTAAACGCCCACAATCGCTTATATACGATTTTAAAAATTTAAATATTTCGGAAAAGTAAAAATGCAGTTTTATTGTGTTTATCAATACCTATCGAAATGTAGAAGAAATTTTTCAAATCGGACCATTCGTTAAAAAGTTATGCGTGATCAAAGTTTCTATCTCCATCTCCCTCGCACTCCTTTCACCTGAGTAACGGGTATCTGATAGTCGGGGCACCCGACTATTGCGTTCTCTCTTGTTTTATTTAAAAAAATCAAACTTTTCTTTATTGAGTTGGATTAAGAACTAACTTTTATTAAGCTAAACAATTATTCATTATGACTACGCGTCGTTTCATCGCTGCCGCCGTCTCTGCCGCTGTTGCTGCTTCTGCTACCGTTCTTTGTTATTATTGGTTGCTGCTATTCTTCGCTGTCGCTGTTGGCCAATTTTAATTGTCATTGGTCAATGCATTCAAGTTATAGTTTTTGTTGTATGCACTTGGCCAAGTTCGATCAACTTTGGAAATTGGCTATTCTGCATTCCCACGATCGCTGACCGAAAGGTGCAAGCTCAGCGCGCGTGGCTTAGCTCGTGTGAACTTATTGGGGGCATTTGTTGTGCCATCAATGCTTACTCTTACTTATGTCTGGGTCTTTATATAATTTTAGGTGTTAACTTATATATATAAATATTAAAGAAATAAAAAATTTAAAATTTATATTTTTTTTAAAAAATTCATATTTAAAAAAAAAAAAATATTGAAATTGTAAAATTAAAAATTTTATGATATTAAAAATTTCTGAATATTTTTTTTTAAAAATTATAAATTTGTAAAAAATTTCTGAATTTAAAAAAAAAAAAAATTTTTGTTATATTTTTTTGTTCTAAAATTACTGTAATTTTAATGAAAAAACAAGTTTTAGAAGGAATCAATTTATTTTTTTAAAAAAATTATAAAATTTTAATTTTTTTTTTTAAAATAATTTTTTTTTTTTTAAATATTTTTTTTTTTTAATTATAAATTTGTTATAATTTTTAATTCATATTTTTAGAATTTTAGATCATATAAATTATTTTTTAATATTTAATAAATTTTATAATATAAATTTATTTATAATTATTTTTAGTTATTTAAATTAAATTCATATTTTTTTAAAATTTAATAATATAAAAAAATAAAAAATTTAAAGTTTTATTTTGGCTTAAAAATTTGTTATTAATTTGATTTATATGTAAATTTTTGTGTGAATTTATATTTATTTTAAAAATAAATATATAAATTTATTCGCAGTAATTAATATTATTAATTAAAGAAATTTAGAAATAGCGATATTAAAGAGTATTGACTAAATTGGTGCCAGCAGTCGCGGTTATACCAATAATACAAATAAATTTTTTTAGTATTAGTTAAATTGATTTATAAGAAATATAATTAAATATATTAAGTGAAATTTTATATTTAAATTATTTTATAAAAAATAATTGGAGCTAGAAAATTTTAATAAAAAACTAGGATTAGACACCTGTTAATGCTGAAATCGAGCGGATACCAAATATAAGTAAGAACGCCAAATTTACGTGCGTACACGACAAACGTATTTTATTGAGTAAGACATACGAAGCATCAAAAAGCAAGAGGAAAAAGAAGGAAGAATATGAATAGGAAAAATACTATCGCTTAGAGATGTGCAAGTAGAACGATATAACTTGTAAACTTCAATTTTTCATTTAAACCAAGCGACTTTACAAAATTATTATGCTTTTCTTTCTGTAAGTTTTTAGTAAAGATGTCTGCTACATTTTCGTTGGTGGGAACATATTTTATAAAAACTTCTCCTCTAGCAATAACCTCGCGAACATGATGATACTTGATGTCAACATGCTTGGTCCTTTTGTGATGCACAGGATTCGATGCAATCTGCTGTTCACTTAAGTTGTCGCCGTTTATCTCGATGGGCTCTGTGTTCGGATGAAATGCTATTTCTTCTAGTAGACGACGCAGGTAGATTGCTTCTCTGGATGCAGTGGACAAAGCAATGTATTCAGCCTCAGTGCTGCTAAGCGCGACTAATCCTTGCTTTTTGGATTCCCAGGAGAAAGCTGATCCACCCAGGTAAAAACAGTACCCAGAGTACGATTTTCTATCCAGACTATCGTTTGCCCAGTCTGCATCGACAAACGCATGCAATCGTTGACCAGTCTTGCGATAGTGTAGCTTTAAGTCGATATTCTTCGACAGATATCGCAAAATGTGTTTTGCGCCAGACTCATGCTCGACATGTGGGTTGGAGTTTCGCTGTGCTAACTTGCTTACAGAGTGCATGATGTCAGGACGCGTTGAAATAGCCAAGTACATTATAGATCCAATCAGTGACTGATAGTCAGTTGTATCTACTTCGGCACAGTTGTCACTATCGCAGCGAATTTGAAATCGAGGGTTTAACGGCGTTGAAACAAATCGACACTGATTCATGTTGTACTTTCCAAGTAGACATTTAATGTACTGCTTCTGACACACAGAAATTGTACCACGCTCACCCTGTCGCTGTATTTCCATTCCAAGAAAGTGATGCAATGGACCATTGTCATGAATATCAAAACTATCGTGCAACTTCTTTTTGATATCATCCAGATCACTCTTTTTCGAACAAGCTATTATAATGTCATCGACGTATATGGCTATCAAATTGTACGAATTCTGACTTATTTTCTTATACAGACACGGCTCGCTTTTAGTAGCCTCAAAACCCAATCCTTTTAAAGTGTCATCCAGTGTGCTATTCCAGGCCCTGCCAGATTGTTTGAGGCCATATATAGCTTTGTTAAGCTTTAACACGCGGTTTGAATGTTGATCGCTGACGAAATTCTCTGGCTGCTTCATATATACTATTTCGTTCAATTTACTGTTCAAATATGCATTTGAAACATCCATTTGATGAAGGTACAGCTCCTTTTCTGCTGCTACTGCCAACAAAAGCCTTTTATTCTCATATCAAATGACGGGTGAAAAGGTTTCGTAGTAATTTATACCATATTGCTGGCTGCACCCCTTGGCTACAAGTCTGCTCTTAAACCTTATGATATTTCCTTCAACATCTCGCTTAACTCGGAAAACCCACATGGATCCTATAGCTTTTGCACCTGAAGGAAGGTCTAGCAAAGACCAAGTCTTGTTTTCGATAAGGGCCTCATATTCACGTTTCATAGAATTTTGCCACTTAGACGAATGTTTACCCGTTAGTGCCTGTTTTACTGTGTCGGGCGTCTCAATGTCATGATAGCTTACAATATTGTTGACCATATTGTACTCTTTTCTTGGCCTACCTCGCTGGCCAGTGCGTATAATCTTGGGCCTACCTGGACCACGGTGAGCACGTACACCATCAACGGGGCTGCTTGGTGGACTGGCATTATCTTCTTCAAAACTCTCGAACTCGTCGTCATCAGAGTCTGGATACTCGCCCTCTGGAACTGAGTTCTCCGAGTTGACTTCTTCTGGACCTGCTTGTGCTATTTCGCCCTCTGCTGCACCGACTTCTTCTGAAGCTGCTTCTTCTCCAACTTCGCCCTCTGCTGCACCGACTTCTTCTGAATCGGTTGCGGCTTGATAGCTTTCTGCGCTAACCCAATCAGCTTTTTGTGGAAACTCTGTGATAAATGAAGTAAAATCGTTAGTGCTTGCCTGATGATTAACCGATACTACTTCGCCTTCAACAAATTTGACGTCTCGTTTTTCCACGATTTGTCGAGCCTCTTTGTCGAATAGTCGATATACCTTGGCGGTGAGCGAGTAGCCGACGAACGTGTACTCCTTGCCCTTAGCCCGAAACTTGTGGTGATGCATCTTATCCAGAGCATATACGGGTGAACCAAAAATCCGTAGATGCGCGACCGAAGGCTTTTTGCCGCTCCACTTTTCCATAGGGGTGATCCCGTCAAGCGTCTGCGATGGAGATCTATTTCGTAAGTAGATTGCCGTTGCAACAGCTTCTGCCCACAATGGCTCCTCAATATTTTTGTGCAGCACCATACTGCGCGCCATTTCAACGAGCGTTCTATTCGCTTTTTCGGCCACACCGTTTTGTTGCGGGGTGTATGGCACGGTTAATTGTCTTTTAATTCCACACTCCCGCAGATATTCGTCGAACTTGTGATTTATATACTCCCTGCCATTGTCACTGCGAATCGATTTAATTCGCTTTTGTGTTTGATTTTCCACTAGCTGTTTGAACATTTGGAACTTTTCAAATGCCTGATCCTTGGTTTGCATAAAGTAAACAAACACTCGCTTTGAAAAATCATCTATTAAGCCTAGTATCCTGATCGGCAAACGATTACGCTAGCGTAAAAACCTTAATCTTTGCAGTGTGACCAAAAGTTTGAGAGTTCATCAGATTTAAGCGTGCTACGGTCGTACTGTCAATCAGCTGGGTTTGTTGACAAGCAGTTAAAATTTAAATATCGTATTTGCGGGAAGAGCCTTTAAAAGATTTTATCGTATACCTTGGCAAGACAAGTCTGCCGCTGTACAAAGAAATTAAAAAACAATTTAATTTAAATTTAACAGTTGCTTATATTAATTTACTAATAATTATTTGCTAATTTAAAGTTCATAGCTGCACTTTTATTGTGTTTTTCGTAAATTTTTGACATATGAAACATTTTGCTCTGACAAGAGGCACCCCAGAAGTATTAATGTTATTTTGTCCTCACATGTTAACTCCTGCAATCGACTTTTGCGGGTTTTTTGATTTTTTCCCTACATTTTTTAATATGTTCAGTGAGAAGCGCACTCCGAAAGATTAAATTTTTTAATCTTTGCGCAAGGGTTCACCCAAAGTTCATTTCCGCAGACTGGCAACGCTATGGAATTTTCTGGTATTTTTTTCGTCGAACAGGAGACCGACGTGAAAAAAAGGCCCGACGAAAAGTGAACGCCAGCTGTTTGCCTCTCGCTCTCTCTCATGACTGGCGTACGGTTTTCGTCGATCAGGATACTAGGCTTAAATGTTATAAAGTACTTTGTACTCGACTTCACATTTGTCGGTTCGCACACGTCCGTATGAACTAGTTCCAAAATGTTATTTGCTCGCGCATCACTCTTTTTAGAGAATGGCAAAACACAAATCTTGGATTTGTTGCAGGTGTTGCAATTTATTTCAACCGGAATGTTATTTACGTCAATGTCTTTAACACGTTGATTGACTATCAGTTCCTTAAGGCTTCGAAAATTTAGGTGACCATATCGATTATGCCACACGACTGCCTTTTGTTGCATTGAAAATAATCGGTTCACGTTTAAGTCACTAAAGCCTAGTATCCTGATCGACAAACGATTATGCTAGCGTAAAAACTTTAATCTTTGCAGTGTGACCAAAAGTTTGATAGTTCATCAGATTTAAGCGTGCTACGGTCGTACTGTCAATCAGCTGGGTTTGTTGACAAGCAGTTAAAATTCAAATATCGTATTTGCGGGAAAGAGCCTTTAAAAGATATTATCAAATACCTTGGCAAGACAAGTCTGCCGCTGTACAAAGAAGTTAAAAAACAATTCAATTTAAATTTAACAGTTGCTTATTTTAATTTACTGATAATTATTTGCTAATTTAAAGTTCATAGCTGCACTTTTATTGTGTTTTTCGTAAATTTTTGACATATGAAACATTTTGCTCTGACAAGAGGCACCCCAGAAGTATTAATGTTATTTTGTCCTCACATGTAAACTCCTGCAATTGACTTTTGCGGGTTTTTTGATTTTTTTTCCTCCATTTTTTAATATGTTCAGTGAGAAGCGCACGCCGAAAGATTAAATTTTTTAATCTTTGCGCTAGGGTTCACCCAAAGTTCATTTCCGCAGACTGGCAACGCTATGGAATTTTCTGGTATTTTTTTCGTCGAACAGGAGACCAACGTGAAAAAAAGGCACGACGAAAAGTGAACGCCAGCTGTTTGCCTCTCGCTCTCTCTCATGACTGGCGTACGGTTTTCGTCGATCAGGATACTAGGCTTAAACAAAAATAAATTGTTTTGCAGTTGCGCCCTTAATATAGCAACTCCATCTTTTGCCGTTACTATCGCGCGATTTTCTTTAAAATACACGGAATGCCCATACTGCATTGCTTTGCTCACGGAAAAGAAATTCATTTGTAAATCTGGCACATACAATACGTCTTGCAATGTTATTTCACAATCGCTGGTTTTTATTTTGATGTTTCCTTTGCCAGGCGATTCAATTATTTTGTCTGCTGCTAACATAACTTTGTCTTTTTCTTCGACAAACGAAACAAACGCACTTTTCACACAGCACATATGAGAAGTGGCCCCACTGTCCAGGCACCAAGTCTGTTTTGTTATGTTCTCCTGGTTCACAGCAGCAAAAACCGAAAACGATAATCTCTCATTGCTTCTCTCTTCGCTTTGAAATTTGCCTTTATCCTTTCTTCCTCTTTCTTTACACTGTGTCGCTTTGTGACCACGTTTGCCACACACGAAACACTTTCCGTTAAATTTACCGTTTTCTTATGCATGTGCGTTTTATTTTTCGCGTCTCGATCCAGCATAATATGCGTGTTGCTTGCTATCCTTCTCATTTTTCTCGTTCATTCTTTCGGCCTCTGCCAAAAGTTTGACCTTGAGTGATTCAAAGAGCGGTAGCGAATCTCTTGTTTCCATAGCAACAACAAAATGTTCATACTCTGCACTTAAACTTGACATTAGAATTATCACTTTTAATTCCTCGGGTACTTCGACGTTCACTTCGATCAATTTGTCAATTATTTCCACGAAATTGTTCAAGTATTGGACCATGCTTTGATCTGCTGAGTATTTCGAATTTAACAGTTTTTTAAACAACAGCACTTTTCGAAGTGGTCCTCTTGACACATACACCTCGTGCAACTTGGCCCATGCTGCTAGCGCTGAGGTTGCATTTTTTACATAACTTAACTGCGACACATTCACATTAAGAATTATGCATGCCAATGCCTTTTCGTACATTAAGCCTAGTATCCTGATCGACAAACGATTACGCTAGCGTAAAAACTTTAATCTTTGCAGTGTGACCAAAAGTTTGAGAGTTCATCAGATTTAAGCGTGCTACGGTCGTACTGTCAATCAGCTGGGTTTGTTGACAAGCAGTTAAAATTCAAATATCGTATTTGCGGGAAAGAGCCTTTAAAAGATATTATCAATTACCTTGGCAAGACAAGTCTGCCGCTCTACAAAGAAATAAAAAAAACAATTGCTTGCAATTAAACAGTTGCTTATTTTAATTTACTGATAATTATTTGCTAATTTAATGTTCATAGCTGCACTTTTATTGTGTTTTTCGTAAGTTTTTGACATATAAAACATTTTGCTCTGACAATGTTATTTTGTCCTCACATGTAAACTCCTGCAATCGACTTTTGCGGGTTTTTTGATTTTTCCCTCCATTTTTTAATATGTTCAGTGAGAAGCGCACGCCCAAAAGATTAAATTTTTTAATCTTTGCGCTAGGGTTCACACAAAGTTAATTTCCGCAGACTGGCAACGCTATGGAATTTTCTGGTATTTTTTTCGTCGATCAGGAGACCGACGTAAAAAAAAGGCCCGACGAAAAGTGAACGCCAGCTGTTTGCCTCTCGCTCTCTCCCATGACTGGCGTACGGTTTTCGTCGATCTGGATACTAGGCTTTAAGTTCCATTTGACAGCTTCCTCGGATGTTGACTCGTTAGTCAACTTCAGCTTGCCACTAGCGATGCTCCAAAGTTCTTGGTGTACCAGAACACTTCGCATCTGAACACTCCACACATCGTAATTTTGATCACTTAACTTTTCTATTTGATACGCACTCATCTTAGTTTCGCGAGTCTGGGCCCATAACCAATGTAAATGCTGAAATCGAGCCGATACCAAATATAAGTAAGAACGCCAAATTTACGAGCGCACACGACAAACGTATTTTATTGAGTAAGACATACGAAGCATTAAAGAGCAAGAGGAAAAAGAAGGAAGAATATGAATAGGAAAAATACTATCGCTTAGAGATGTGCAAGTAGAACGATATAACTTGTAAACTTCAACAATACCCTATTATTTAAAATGTAAATTAATTGCTAAAGTAGTAATAGTTATGTTCTTGAAACTTAAAAAATTTGGCGGTATTTTAGTCTATCCAGAGGAACCTGTTTTATAATCGATAATCCACGATGGAACTTACTTAAATTTGTAATAAGTTTATATACCGTCGTTATCAGAATATTTTATAAGAATAATAATATTCAATAATTTTTATAAAAAATTTATATCAGATCAAGGTGTAGCTTATATTTAAGTTTTAATGGGTTACAATAAATATATTTATACGAATAAATTATGAAAAAATTTTTGAAGGTGTATTTGGTAGTAAAATTATAAAGATTAATAATTTGATTTTAGCTCTAAAATATGTACACATCGCCCGTCGCTCTTATTATTAAGGTAAGATAAGTCGTAACATAGTAGATGTACTGGAAAGTGTATCTAGAATGACAATTTAAAGCTTATTAAGTAAAGCATTTGATTTACATTGAAAAGATTTTTGTGCAAATCAATATAAATTGATTAATTTTTATTTATTAATTTATATTATTATTATTGTAAATATTAGAAATAAGTATAAATTCAAAAGTTTTAGTATTGTTTAAAGAAAAAATAATTTTAATTTTAATTAAAAAATATTAAACAATAGTATTGTAAAAGAAAATTTAAATAATTTGACAAAATTTTATTGTAAGAGAAAATTTTATTTATTGTACCTTGTGTATCAGCGTTTATTAAATAAAAAATAAATATTTATTTTTCTCGATTTTAAAAGAGTTAATATAATAAATAAGTTAATGTGACAAAATTATTTAAAATATTATATAAGAAATGAAATGTTATTCGTTTTTAAAGGTATCTAGTTTTTTAAGAAATAAATTTAATTTAGAAATTATAAATTTATTTAATTATTTTATAAATTAAATAATTTATAATTTTAATATTTTATGGGATAAGCTATAAAATAATTTTTTAAAAATAATAAATAAATTTAATAAATATATGCTTAAAATTAGCAATTATTAAAAATTGTGTTATAATTATTTTATAATTGAAATTATTTATTAAATTTTAATTATTTATTAATATATTAATTTTAATATTTAAAATTAAGTAATAATGATAGAATTAGTATATTTTATTGTTTAAATAAATTTTAATGAAAAGTTTAAATAAAGAATTCGGCAAAAATTATGTTTGCCTGTTTAACAAAAACATGTCTTTTTGAATTATATATAAAGTCTAACCTGCCCACTGAAAATTTTTAAATGGCCGCAGTATTTTGACTGTGCAAAGGTAGCATAATCATTAGTCTTTTAATTGAAGGCTGGAATGAATGGTTGGACGAAATATAAACTGTTTCATTTAAATTTTTTATAGAATTTTATTTTTTAGTTAAAAAGCTAAAATTTATTTAAAAGACGAGAAGACCCTATAAATCTTTATATTTTATTTATTTTAATTATAAAGATTAATTAAATTTTAATAAATTAAAATATTTTTTTGGGGTGATATTAAAATTTAAAAAACTTTTAATTTTTAAAAACATTGATTTATGAATAATTGATCCATTAATAATGATTAAAAAATTAAGTTACTTTAGGGATAACAGCGTAATTTTTTTGAGTTCATATCGATAAAAAAGATTGCGACCTCGATGTTGGATTAAGATATAATTTTGGGTGTAGCCGTTCAAATTTTAAGTCTGTTCGACTTTTAAATTCTTACATGATCTGAGTTCAAACCGGTGTAAGCCAGGTTGGTTTCTATCTTTAAAAAATTATAATATTTTAGTACGAAAGGACCAAATATTAAAATAATTATATTTTAAAATATGAATATTATTAATATAACTATTTTGGCAGATTAGTGCAATAAATTTAGAATTTATATATGTAATTTATATTACAAATAGTACTTGTTTAATATAGAATTTATTTTATCATTAATCGGAAGTTTATTATTAATTATTTGTGTGTTAGTAAGTGTTGCTTTTTTAACTTTATTAGAACGTAAAGTATTAGGATATATTCAAATTCGGAAAGGTCCTAATAAAGTTGGTTTAATAGGAATTCCTCAACCTTTTTGTGATGCTATTAAATTATTTACAAAAGAACAAACTTATCCATTATTATCTAATTATTTAAGATATTATATTTCTCCAATTTTTTCTTTATTTTTATCTTTATTTGTTTGGATATGTATACCATTTTTTGTAAAATTGTATTCTTTTAATTTATGAGGTTTATTTTTTTTATGTTGTACTAGATTAGGAGTTTATACAGTTATAGTAGCTGGTTGATCTTCTAATTCTAATTATGCTTTGTTAGGGGGTTTACGAGCTGTTGCTCAAACTATTTCTTATGAATTTAGATTAGCTTTAATTTTATTATCTTTTATTTTTTTAATTGGAAGATATAATATAATTTATTTTTTTTATTATCAACTTTATATATGATATTTAATTATTTTATTTCCTTTAAGATTAGTTTCATTAACTATTTCTTTAGCTGAAACTAATCGAACGCCTTTTGATTTTGCTGAAGGAGAGTCAGAATTAGTTTCTGGGTTTAATGTAGAATATAGAAGAGGTGGATTTGCTTTAATTTTTATAGCTGAATATGCAAGAATTTTATTTATAAGAATATTATTTTGTGTAATTTTTTTAGGTTGTGATGTTTTTAATTTTTTATTTTATGTAAAATTAACTTTTATTTCTTTTGTATTTATTTGAGCTCGAGGTACTTTACCTCGATTTCGTTATGATAAATTAATATATTTAGCTTGAAAATGTTTTTTATCTTTTTCTTTAAATTATGTATTATTTTTTATTGGTTTTAAAATTTTATTATTTTATTTATTATAATGAATTTTTTTAGTAAAGTTAATAGAAAATTAAATTCTATCTTATGTTTTCAAAACATATGCTTATTCAAGCTCATTAACTAATTAATTTAATAAATTATCTCATCATTTTCTAACTAAAGGGTTAATTAAATAATATAAAAAATAAATAATAGTTAAAATTTGTCCAATTAATACATAAGGTTCTTCTACAGGTCGGGCTCCAATTCATGTTAGTAAAATTACTGTTACTAATATTGATCAAAATAATATTTGATTTAAAGGATAAAATTGAATTCCTCGGAATTTTCTTAAATTATAAAATGGTAAAATTATTAGAATTGCAATTGATAAATCTAATGCAATAACTCCTCCTAATTTATTAGGAATAGATCGTAAAATAGCATAAGCAAATAAAAAATATCATTCTGGTTGGATATGGGCAGGTGTTACTAATGGGTTGGCTGGGATGAAATTATCTGAATCTCCTAATAAATTAGGTCTAATTAATACTAATATAATTAAAATAAAAACAAGAGAGAACGCTATAGTCGAGTGCCTCGACTATTAGATACCCGTTACTCAGCTAAACAACTTAATATAAATATACCTTTTTGTATGTTTTTCGCCGCTGTTCCGAAGTCATCCGTTAGATGGCGCTATTGGTACCACGGGCCATGAAAGGCGGAAATGTAGGCGCTAGCCAGGCTTATGCGTTTAATGGGTTTTTGGGCGTTAGAGTGGGCGTGGCAAACTTTTATTAGGCCAATCGATAGGTATTGGCGAAACAAATACATATCAAAAAAAAATTTCATAATAGCATCAAAACTGTGGCCACAGCTTGTGGCTTGTGGGCGTCAGAGGTGGCGTGGCACCATTTTGAAACATACTTGCGCTGCGTAGGAACTCCTAAAATCTACATGCAAAATGCCAATCTTCTAGCTTTTATAGTTTCCGAGATCTCAGCGTTCATACGGACAGACAGACGGACATAGCTAGATCGACTCGGCTAGTGATCCTGAACAAGAATATATATACTTTATATGTTCGGAAACGCTTCCTTCTACCTGTTACATACATTTGCACGAATACAATATACCCTTTTACTCTACGAGTAACGGATATAATTATTACAATGAATCCCACAATATCTTTAAAAGTAAAGTAGGGGTGGAAAGGAATTTTATCAATATTAGAATTTAATCCTATAGGGTTATTAGAACCTGTTTGATGTAAAAATAATAAATGAATTATTGTTATAGCAAGAACAATAAATGGTAAAATAAAATGAAATGTAAAGAATCGAGTTAAAGTAGCGTTATCTACAGCAAATCCTCCTCATAATCATTGTACTAAATCTATTCCTAAATAAGGGATAGCGGATAATAAATTTGTAATTACAGTAGCTCCTCAAAATGATATTTGTCCTCATGGTAAAATAATCCTATAAAAGCTGTTCCTATAACTAAACATAAAATAATAACTCCAATTAATCAAGTTGGGATAGCGGATAATAAATTTGTAATTACAGTAGCTCCTCAAAATGATATTTGTCCTCATGGTAAAACATATCCTATAAAAGCTGTTCCTATAACTAAAAATAAAATAATAACTCCAATTAATCAAGTTGGGGTAAATAAGTAAGATCCATAATATATACCTCGACCTACTTTTTTTTTTTTATTTTTTTCGCGCGGAGTACCACGGCCCACTTACCCGCCCAACCGACCGAGGGGCGCAGCCGTTTATCGTACGGCACGATTCGCGATAAGATAGACGCGAGATAGGAAAATAAAGGTAAAGGTCCGGGGAAAAAAGGATTAGTTAGATCAATCTTGTGCCAATGAAGCAAGTATTAATCGTTTTAGGAGCGGCAGAGAGTCAAGATTTGATATTACAGGAAAAAGTCTATTATAGTCAGAACATAATGCTCTGAAAGGCTCATGCAAGGCATAGTTAGATCTACAATGATTTAAAGTTAGGGGAATATAATTTCTAGTTAATCTACTTGGCACAGAAAAGTTTAGCCGACTTAACAAGTCGGGGCAGTCAATATCACCATGTATAAGGTTATAAATAAAGATAGTACCAAGCATCGTTCTACGGTTGGCTAGGGATGGTAAATTAATCAAAAGAAGTCTACTAGAATAAGAAGGTAAGATAAGATTTGCATCCCAGTTTAGGCGCCGTAAAGCAAAAAAAAGGAAGTTTTTTTGTACAGATTCAATACGACCAATATGTATTCCGTATTGTGGACTCCAGACGGGAGACCCATACTCCAGAATCGGACGGACTAGCGAAATATATAAAGTTTTAGTCAAATAAGGATCATCGAATTCTTTTGACCACCTTTTAATAAATCCAAGCACTCCTCTGGCTTTATTAACCATGGACGAAATGTGATTAGAAAATTTTAGTTTGGGGTCCAAGAG
The DNA here is from genome assembly GCA_018153365.1 of Drosophila fuyamai. Classification (NCBI taxonomy): domain Eukaryota; kingdom Metazoa; phylum Arthropoda; class Insecta; order Diptera; family Drosophilidae; genus Drosophila; species Drosophila fuyamai. Next base: position 112,011 of record JAECXW010000469.1, on the reverse strand, counting down.
AACGCCAAGATCGTTTACAAGAGTTATTCTATCCAAAGAGCTGCCACTTAACGTGTAGGTCGCGTATATCGGATTGGCCCGATAAAAAGTCATCAGCTTGCACTTGGAACCTTATACTGCAGGCACAACTTAACATCATCTGCGTACATAAGTACGCGAGAATGACTTACAATTGAGGGAAGATCATTAATAAATAATGTAAAAAGTAACGGACCCAGATGGCTCCCTTGTGGGACACCGGAGGTAACACGGAGAATTTTAGAAATTGAATTTTTAAAAAGGACCCTTTGTGACCTGCCATTCAGATAACTTGAAATCCATTTAAGCAGATCAACTGGAAAACCTTTTTTTTTTTTTTTTTTTTTTTTATATATGCTTTATTTATTGAATCTTCTCTATATGAGACTAACAATAAGTATATCAAATCTTAAGAATATAACTTAACTTACAGTCATGTAGACTGAATTTAGACTAACGGGCCCTAATATTTATTGCTGGGCTGGTAGATCGTTACGATGCAGACGAGTTCTGTTCGAAACCCGTCTTAGGTTCCTTGCGAGATTATTTGGGTGCAGTGTAAGCTTGTTATGGTAGGCCGCTTTCTGCTTTGCTATTTCATCTTTGACCGGTGGTATGCCCAGATCCCTGTGGATGTTTTCGTTCCGAACATACCATGGTGCCCCAGTGATTGTTCGCAGGATTTTTGATTGTGAGCGCTGTATGATGTCAACGTTGCTGTTGCTCGCGTTCCCCCAGAGCTGGGAGCCGTAGGTCCAAATGGGCTTGAGGGTGGAGTTGTAGAGAAGAACTTTAAAGTCCAGACACAGGGGTGATCGAGAATTTATAATCCAGTGTAGGCTGCTAGCTTTAAGTCTGAGATGTGCTTTCTTGCATTCAATGTGCCTCCGCCAGGTTAGGCGTCTGTCGAGGTGGACGCCGAGATATGTTACATCGCTGGCTTGGGGAATCTGCGTACCATTCAAAGTTAGCGGCGGGCACGATTGTCTGTTGAGGGTAAACGTTATATGTTTACACTTTGATTCATTAATTTTGATTCGCCAGTCTGATAGCCACTTTTCAACTACCACCAAATGATCAGCCAGTTGAGCTGTTGCTCTAGTTGGGCATCTTGAGCGGCTCAGGATTGCGGTGTCGTCAGCAAATGTGGACGTAGTCAGCCTCTCGTTCGTAGGGATGTCTGATGTGTATAGGATAAACAGGGTAGGGCCCAGGGCGCTACCTTGTGGGACTCCGGCTTCAATGTTATACTCGTTGGATGTCGTTGTATTGCATCTAACCACAAAGACTCTGTGGTAGAGGTACGACTTAAGTAACTTATGAGTGTTTTCTGGCAGTAATGTTATGATTTTATGCATAAGGCCTTCAAGCCACACTCGATCGAATGCCTGAGAGACGTCGAGGAATATCGCACTACAATATTCCCGATGTTCGAAGGCTGTACGAATTTCTGAAGTTATCCGGTTGACTTGCTCGATGGTTCCGTGGCTTTCACGAAACCCGAATTGATGCGCCGGGATTAAGTTTTGTTCTCTTAAATATGGTGTAATGCGCGTGAGCAGGCATTTTTCCAGTAATTTGGACAGGCACGATAGTAAGCTTATTGGCCTGTACGATGAGGGAATTGTGTGGTCTTTGCCAGGCTTCGGTATCATTATAACCACGGACTTTTTCCATTTTTTGGGGTAGTAGCCAAGTTTTGCGATCCCGTTAAATAGCTTGCATATAACATCCACTGCACAGTTTGGAAGTTCAATTATCATTTTTGGGGTTATTAGGTCGGCCCCTGGAGCCTTTTTCGGTTTTATTTGCTTCCTAATGACGTTAGCAATTTCAGGTGTTTGAAACAAAATCGGGTTAATTGCAATTTCAGAGCTAAACGGCGGTAGTTGAAGAGAGTTTGTGGCGGCGTTCGGCTGAAATACATTTCGTAGGTGTAAAGCAAATGTTTCGGCTCTGTCTTCGTCACTGCGGGCCCAAGTACCCGAGGAGTTTCTAATCGGAGTGACTGATTCTATCGGAGAGCTTAAATTTGGGTGAGCTCTCCACAAAGGATGCTTGGTACTGGTCGGCGACAGTTTCTCGATGTACCGGCGCTGCGCAAGCTCCTCTTCTTGCTTGAGGGTTTTGGTGAGTCTGCGGGTGGCATCATTATAGAGTTGCTTCGAATGGGGCGATCTGCAGGATTGCCAAACGCGTCTTAGACGTCGTTTTTCCCGAACCAGTTGTTCGATTTGCAGATTAGTTTTGTATTGGTTGCTACGCACGATTGTCTCTTCTGGAGTTGAGATTTTGGCTGCTGCCACGAGTACTGACTCCAGGGCATCAGCACAGAAGTCGATGTCGTTCTCTATGTTTAACTGTGGTGTTAGTTCGATGTGGGAACTTACGTACTTTTTGTACTTTAGCCAGTTAGTTCTAGTCGAGGTCAGCCTGAAGGGGTACTCGATTACTTTCGGGCTTTGAAGGAGAGTTATTAAAACAGGCGAGTGGTCCGATGATAAGTCCGAAAGCGATTTGGCGCTGACTAAATTTCTTGGGATGTTCTTGGTCACAGCGAAGTCAATTAAGTCCGGGAGTTTTCTGGGGTCAGCTGGCCAGTATGTGGGGCTGCCAGGGGAGACATAGTCGAGTTTGTTGCTCAAATTTATGATTGCTTTATACAGTTGTCTTCCTTTGGGCGTCACTAGTCTTGATCCCCAGTGCGTGTGCTTGGCGTTGTAGTCTCCTCCTGCTATAAAGCGATCTCCGAGTGAATTGTAGAAGTCCAAGAATTGCTCTTCAGTTATTGTAAAACGCGGTGGGCAATAGACAGCGGCTATAGTGATACTGCCGTTGCCTGCTTGTAGTTTTATAGATGTAGCCTGCAAATAATTTGTTGCAAACCTCTGGTGAAAGTGGTGCTTAATGCGTTCCCTGATTAGGATTCCAGTTCCTCCGTGAGCCTTACCGTCCGGATGATCTGTGCAGTATGAAGTATAACCTCTTATTTGGAAGTTGTATTTACTTGTGAGATGCGTTTCTGCCAGCAGCATTACATCTATTTGGTTTTCATTGAGGAATTGAGTTATTTCAAGTTTGTGCCGTGAAACGCCATTGGCATTCCACATGGATATTCGAAGACAAGACATCGATTATTTAGATTGTTGGGATGTGAGCAAATTTATTAAAATGTTTTGATTTTGCATAAGGTTTGTCATTGTTGTTTTCATGAAGGACATAAATTCCATCATACCCTGTTGTAAAGTCAGCATCATGGTTTCCATGCTGTTTGGTATTTGTCCTATTGCTTGCTGAGGTGTTGTTATAATTTGCTCAGAGCATTGAGCTTGTGGGAACCCCGTCTGATTGGCAAGTCCTGATTTTAGGGCACTGGCGTATGAAACTCCCCCATTTGTGTTGAGGGGCCCAAATGAAGATCTGGCTGCTTTCGCAAAGAAAACATTAGGTGTGGTTTGGGATTGCACGTACGCATTTCGTGCATTCTGGGAGCGTGCTTGTTTTGCTTGTTGAAATTGACTCTTCAGCTCTTTATAGACCGGGCAGCCTCTGTAGTTTGCGGTATGGTTATCTCCACAGTTAGCGCATTTCTTTGTCTTTGGGTCTTCTTTGCTTGCAGGGCAAGGTTCAGATTTGTGGAAGCCACCACAAGCTACGCAGACTGAACGAAGCCCGCAGTTGTTTCTGGTGTGTCCATACTCTTGGCAGTTTGTGCATTGCAGCGGGCCATTCCGCTTATGCGGTTCTTCAACAGTAATCCTTCTGTGCAACAGGTATTGCAGTTTATAGATCGGGTGCACTTCATTTTTCTTCAAGGCTCTGCTTTCAGGCTCCAGTTCGACCTTAAAGAGTGGTTGCGGCTTTTTATTTTTGTTGATAATATTAATAATATTTTTGGAGAAGAATCCTTTTTCTTTCTTTTACCTCATTGGTGGATACGTCGGGCTCTATGCCCTTTAGCACTACTTGCAAGCCCTTGCTACTCTTGAGCTGGTACGTGTAGTAGGGTTTCCTAGCCTCGTCTAGGTAATTTGTTACAGCTCTGAATTGATCTTCAGTTTTAGCTTGAAGCTTTGTTTCATGAATATTCCCTTTAACAAGGGGAGTAACATAAAAGTTGTCATTCCCGACCAGCGCAACAATTCTCTTTACTAGGGTATTTGAGTTCTGTTCCCTTATGTAAATTGGTGGGGGCTTTGGTTTCTTTTGAACAGCCTGTCCAGATTCGGATTGATTATTATCAATTTCCGACAATAGGGCGAATCTGTTTTTACTAGATGCCCCTGGTTGTTCGTTGCCTTTATTAGGGCAATTTTGTTTTGGTTTATTTCCAACCATTTTATTTTGCGGGCTTAGCTTCCGTTTGATTTGGATGTAACGGTCCATGCCAGTCTGTATAGCCGGACCCACTTGTTGTTGTTTGATATTGCCGATATTGGCACTCGTACTTACACTTGGCTTTGTAGTTTTATTCGGCGCTGCAGAAGTTGCAAACGCATTCGAAATCGCGTTGTTGTTAACGGCGACCGTTGATGTTGTTGTTGCAGTGGCTGCGGTTGCAGAAATTAACGAGGTCGCAGTGCTCGTGGCTGGTGAGCTGTTAGTCGAAGCTGGGGGTGGGGTTCTACACTGCAAGCTCCATGAAGTGGGAGTTGGTGTGAGTAGGGCGGGAGAACAAGACCGTGCTCTCGCACTGTCAATGGTCAGTAGGGCTGAGTTGCTCTTTGAAGAAGTTCTTTCTACTTCTGTATCACGGGTTGAGAAATAAGAAATATAACTGTTTCTCTTGTCTACGGAGCTTCTACGCTCATTTTTTGAATCGCCGCTCATTGAGCTATCACTCGTGGCACTTCTTAGTTTTTATAATAACTTTGCACTAGTTTTTACATAGCACTAATTATTATATACTGTTTTTAGCAATAAGATTGCCTTTATTACACCACTCTAGTGTTTTTAGTTATTGTTTTTCACTTTTGAGCGGTTTTTTTCCGGAGCTCGCGCAAAACACGTCTGCACTCTCCGGCACTTCTCTCTATCTCGGAAAACCTAAAAGGTAAAATTTTTGAATGAGAAGTAAGTGATTTACAGAGTCAAATGCTTTACTAAAGTCAGTGTAAATGTAAATAAATACAAATAAAACAAGAGAGAACGCTATAGTCGGGTGCCCCGACTATCAGATACCCGTTACTCAGGTAAAGGGAGTGCGAGGGAGATGGAGATAGAAACTTTGATCACGCATAACTTTTTAACGAATGGTCCGATTTGAAAAATTTCTTCTACATATCGATAGGTATTGATAAACACAATAAAACTGCATTTTTACTTTTCCGAAATATTTAAATTTTTAAAATCGTATATAAGCGATTGTGGGCGTTTAAGGGGGCGTGGCACCTTTTTGAAACAAACTTGCGCTGCGTAGGAACTCCTAGAATCTGCATGCAAAATGCCAATCTTCTAGCTTTTATAGTTTCCGAGATCTCAGCGTTCATACGGACAGACAGACAGACGGACAGACGGACATGTCTATATCGACTCGGCTAGTGACCCTGATCAAGAATATATATACTTTATAGGGTCGGAAACGCTTCCTTCTACCTGTTACATACTTTTGCACGAATACAATATACCCTTTTACTCTACGAGTAACGGGTATAAAAATGATGCACCGTTAGCATGTAAAGTTCGTAATAATCATCCATAATTTACATCTCGACAAATATGGTTTACTCTATAAAAAGCTAAATTAGCATCTGCTGTGTAATGTATATCTAAAAATAATCCTGTTAAAATTTGGATAATTAAACATAATCCTAATAAAGATACAAAATTTCATAATCTAGAAATATTAATTGGAGCAGGTAAATCAACTAAAGCATTATTAGCAATTTTAAATAAAGGATGGAAGTTCGTATAGGTTTATTCATTAATTAAGATATTATTCGAATTGGTCCTTTAAATAATTTAGTAATTTTTACTACTACAATAAAAGTGATTAATAAATAATTTATTAGTAAAATAGAAATAAAATTTGTTGGAAAATTATATAATTTATTTAAAGATAAAGAATTTTCTTAAAAATATGTATTTTTATCAATAATTGATTCTATTTCATTGTTTATTAAAAATAATGATATAGAAGTTTTATCAATTAAAAAAGATAAAATAAATATAATTGTTAAAATTAATAATGAAAATAAAGTAAGTTTAATAGATAAATTAAATATTTCATTAGAAGCTAAAGAAGTTACATAAATAAATAAAACTAATATACCCCCTAAAAAAATTAAAAATAAAATATATGAATATCAAAAACTTTTAGTTATTAATCCTGAAATTAAACATACAAAAACTGTTTGAATTAAAAGAGTTAATCCTAAAGCTAAAGGATGAATTATATTTAAAAAATAATAGAAGTTGTAATAATTAGAGAATATAATATTAATTGAATAATTTCAAGAGATAGTTTATTTAAAATATTAATTTTGGGGATTAATGAAAAAGAAATTTCTTTTCTCATGAAGTTTTAAAAGAATAAATCTTATTTTTGATTTACAAGACCAATGTTTTTATTAAACTATTAAAACTAATGATTATAATTTTATATTGAAGTTTACCTATAATTTTATTTTAGGTTTATTCTGTTTTGTATCAAATCGAAAACATTTAATTTCAATACTTTTAAGTTTAGAATTTATTGTTTTAATATTATTTTTTATATTATTTATTTATTTAAATATATTAAATTATGAAAGTTATTTTAGAATAATATTTTTAACATTTAGTGTTTGTAAGGAAGCTTTAGGTTTATCTATTTTAGTTTCTATAATTCGTACTCATGGTAATGATTATTTTCAATCTTTTAGAATTATATAATGTTAAAAATTATCTTTTTTATTATTTTTAAGTCCTTTATGTTTTATTAATCAAATATATTGAATGGTACAAATTATATTATTTTTTATTAGATTTATTTTTTTAATTATTAATAATTTTATGAATTATTGATATGAAATTTCATATTTTTTAGGATGAGATATACTTTCTTATGGGTTAGTTTTATTGAGTTTATGAATTTGTTCTTTAATATTATTAGCTAGAGAAAGAATTAATACATATAATAATTATAAAAATTTATTTTTATTAAATATTGTTATTTTATTATTATTATTAATTTTAACATTTATAAGAATAAGATTATTTATATTTTATTTATTTTTTGAAAGAAGATTAATTCCGACATTATTTTTAATTTTAGGATGAGGATATCAACCTGAGCGTTTACAAGCGGGTGTTTATTTATTACACATTATTAGTTTCTTTACCTATATTAATTGGTATTTTTTATCTAATAAATAAAACAGGTTCTATAAATTTTTATTTAATAAATAATTATATATTTAATTATGATTTATTATATTTTTGTTTATTATGTGCTTTTTTAGTAAAAATACCTATATTTTTAGTTAATTTATGATTGCCAAAAGCTCATGTAGAAGCTCCAGTTTCTGGTTCAATAATTTTAGCTGGTATTATGTTGAAATTAGGAGGATATGGATTGTTACGAGTTATTTCTTTTCTACAATTAATAAATTTAAAATATAGATTTATTTGAATTAGTATTAGATTAGTTGGAGGAGTTTTAGTTAGATTAGTATGTTTACGTCAAACAGATTTAAAAGCTTTAATTGCTTACTCTTCTGTAGCTCATATAGGAATTGTTTTAGCGGGATTATTAACAATAACTTATTGAGGATTATGTGGTTCATATATTTTAATAATTGCTCATGGATTATGTTCATCATGAACAATGGCTCAAACTAACTCGGAAAACGAGGAAGCTCCGAATATTTCTCTTATTAAAGAAAATTCCGACAACTTCATTGATACGGACTTCAAGAACACTATACAAATAGGCAAAGGCTCAATAACTACAATAGGACTATCATTTATTGAATTAAGAACAAGCAATTATATAATACCACATAACTTTCATATAGTTCCCCATATCTTTTCAATACCGGTAGACGGAATAATTGGAATAGACTTCATAAAGAAATTTAATTGTATATTGGACTTCAATCAAGATAAGGACGTTTTCATTTTAAGACCTGATAATTTAAAATTTCCAATAAAAATTCCAATCCTTCATAACATAGAAACTAACGAAAAAATTATACCAGCCCTCTCCGAAGTAATTAGAAAAATAAATTTAACCGAAAGTAATAAAACCCTCCTAATACCAAATCAAGAAATTGAAGATGGTATATTCTTAGGAAATACAATTTCAGATCCCCAAACCACATTCGTCCGAATTTTAAACACTACAAATGAGAACAAAATAGTAAACCTTAAGAACATTGACTCGGGCGGTGCCGGTGCTGGTCATCGCACAGGCTATTTTATTTGATGTGTCGCAGGATAAACCCTTCTTTTTAGGCCGTTTTCCTTAAACCATGTTGATTTCTCAACGGTATAGTTTTTCGATATATCTTATCATAATCGTTTCAACTTAGTTTTCATAACTTTTTGTGTACCATATATATTATTCCGTTTCGTAATCTTGTAGTAACACATACATAAACATTTTCTTCAATTTTTGTTGATGATTTTTCTCTTTTTTTTGTTTAGTAATAATAATTTTTTTTTTTGTTTATTTTTCATCACTTTTTAGCAGTGTTTTTATTTGTTTAATATAAATCCATGTCACGGTCGCCATGTTAAGAGAAGAATTTATGGTTCACAGTTTTTAGTCATAATGAAAAACGCACTGCTTTTATTTAAAAATATTAATATGTTTATTCTGTACTCTTTTGGTTTGCCGTCGTCTGTAGACTACCGGCCTATACTCTTTTCTTGGCTTAGCTCTATGTTGCGCAGTCGGCGCTGTCGGTCAAGCCGGCAGCGACGCAACCGCCTTATTTATTAGCTAATGTTTATCTCTGAGAACGGTGCCCAGAGAGAGGGAATGGAATGTTATGTGCATACATAGATATATTTGTTGCAGTCGCCAAGCTGTGGGAATAAACTGGCGCGACTTATGACTCGCTGATGGCGTGTGTGGTCAAATTACGTTTGCCCTTCTTCATTCCGCCCGAATTGACCTTGGGTTCAACGTTCACAAAGCGTCAAGTCCTATCCCAAATCGCCGAACTATTTGATCCAGCGGGTTGGCTCGCCCCCTTCATAGTCCGGGCAAAGATGTTCATGCAGGACATTTGGCTCCAGTCACCAGCAGCTGCTCTGGCAATACATTCCTCCGGGAGCACCCCACATGGGAGGCTTGTGGGAAGCAGGTGTTAAGAGCTTCAAGACCCTGTTCTACAAGTCTACGGCGACGCGAAAATATAGGTTCGAAGAGCTGCACACGCTTCTAGCTAGGATCGAAGCATGCCTGAATTCGCGTCCGCTCTCGCCGATGTCCGAAGACCCCACTGACCTCTTGGCACTTACGCCTGGGAACTTTCTTGTTGGAGGGCCCCTCCTCGCCATGGTCGAACCCGAGATAAATGGGGACACCACATCTATTATAAGCCGCTGGCAACACCTGAAGGCTCTTTATCAACAATTTCGTCTGCGATGGAAGGAGGAGTACCTCAAGGAACTCCATAAGCGGAATAAGTGGCGAACCCCTACAAGAAATCTCCGTGCCGGGGACATGGTGGTAGTCAAGGAAGACAACCTTCCGTCCAATGAGTGGCGACTAGGCAGAATTCGTGTGGTCGACATCATCTCATTAAGCGTCTAATAGCGAAGGTCGTCCTTCTTCCAATGGAAGAGTCTGCCTGCCCGCAATAATCAGTCGACCCTTCACTCCGGTGTTTCAATTCATCACTCCGATTCGTGGCGTCAATTAATAAGTTCCAACCCGTAGTTCCAATTCGCAGTTCTTATCACTACTGATCCGAATTTTTTATTTTGTCCTATTCCGCCAACCAGATCTCACACGATGTCTCCACGTCCGCGCAGCGCCATCGCATTGGAACACAGACGAACTCGAGGTATACAATCCTACCGTTGCCGAGTCTGTAGCGGGATCCATCCACTTCGGAAGTATCGTCGGTTTCTCCATTTGAGTGCCGAGAAGAGGCTCCGGGCTGTCCTTGCCAACCGGTACTCACGCCGCTGTTTAGCCCACGAGCACTCCGACGGAGCGTGTCGGCGAGGTGATCGCTGCAAAACGTGCGGCCAGGATCACCACACTCTTCTTCATCTCTCGGAACCACCGATGGCATCACGGCAGTCCCACCCGGCAGCACGCCGGTCGCAGAGATCCTCGACCCTCGTCCGCCACTCCACGGCATTCTTCAGCCGCTCCTCGGCCCTCGTCCGCCACTCCACGGCATTCCTCCGACACTCCGCGGCAATTTTCTGCTACTCGTCGGGGTGCCACGCAGCCCGCGGTCGCCGCTCCGTCCCTAACGTCCCTCCTACAGCGTCAACCTCCTACCGACGGCTTTGGTGCGTTTAGAGACCGGCAGTCGACCCGTGTACGCCTATGAGCTGCATCGACGCTTCGCTAGCGTCGAGTTTCCGCTTGGGTCGTGTCCGGAGCCTGCCACCAGCCGTGAGAAGAGCAACCAGGCTATGTTGCAACCCGAGTAGTTGCAAGGGAGGGCGGAATGTTTAGGTCAGTGGCCCACTGCATCGGCGCTGTTCACTAAGCTCTCCGAGCTTTCGCTCTCGCCCCTCTTGCGCTCCCTCGCTCGCTTCTCGCAACGTCCGCGCTCCAGAGTGTGAGCTTCGGGTTTCGCATCCGAACTCCTCGGACGGCCGTTGATCGGCAACGCTCTCGCTTCAAAGGAGTAAAGCGGGCGGGAGCGCGGTTTTAGTTTTAAGTTTTTAGTCTCATGTATGCAGCTGAATAAAAGACACTGAAGTACACCACGACGCCCCCGACTTCTTCATTTTTCGTCTTCCTTTGCGTCTGCGCCGTGGAATTTTTTGGTGCCTTCAATTCTTTTTGTGGAAGGATCGCCCCCCTACAACATCGTGTAATACATTATTCATACAACATTTAAATGAAGCGGATGCGTTTTTAAGATCAAAGGCCATTCTAGTATATTCATAGTGACCTTTCTTAGTGGAAAATGCAGGTTTTTGAATAGAGTCTGGGTCCATTTCAATTTGATGGAACCCTTTAGCAAGATCTAATGTTGTGAAATATTGACATTTCCCTAGCTTGTCTAAGATTTCGTCCATGTTCGGAATAGGGAATTTATCATTAATAGTTATTTGGTTTAATCCTCTGTAATCGATAGTCATGCGAATTTTAGGTATGCCCGATGCATCCCTTTTCTTGGGTACCATTACAATTGGACTGCAATAAGGAGATTTGGATTTTCTGATAATACCTTGTATTATCATTTCTTTTTTTTATTCGGACGTTGATGCACTAAGATCAGCGTAAACAAGTGGCCCTTACGACACCAAGCAGTGCTTGTTACGCGCGGAGCCTTATAGGCGTAAAAACGAGATCGCGAGAAGTTAAAAAACACAATGTAGAAGCGGACAGACTAAGATTAGAAATACGTCTGAGACTAAATACTAATACTAATTTTGTGCTAAGTAAGATAAAATTAATGCTTTTAAGCTTAGCAAAGAGTCGGTAGTAGAAATAATGTGGTATAGTCTATTATAGTCGTTACACAGTACTCTAAACGGTTCATGCATATCAAAGTTAGATCTACAAATATTTAATGTAAGAGGAACATAGTTCCTGGTAATTCTATTAGGCACGGAGAAGCTTATGCGACCCAGTAACTCGGGACTCTCCACATCCCCGTGAATAAGTTTATAGATAAAAGTTGTGCCAAGCATCATTGTACGGTTTACTAAGGATGGTAGATTAATTAGGAGAAGTCTACTAGAGTAGGATGGTAAAATAAGGCTTGCATTCCAGTTAAGGCCCCGTAGAGCAAATAATAAAAAGTTCTTTTGCACAGACTCTATCCGGTCTATATGTACACCATAATGGGGACTCCAAACTGCTGAACAGTGCTCAAGGATTGGACGGACTAGTGAAATGAACAGAGTCTTTGTAACATAGGGATCATCGAATTCCTTTGACCACCTTTTAATAAATCCAAGTACTCCCCTGGCTTTATTCACCATAGAAGTAATATGGTCACAAAACTTAAGTTTTGGGTCAACGTGCAAAATTCTAGACAACGCGCAACCACCCAGCGTATACGTTGCGTATTGTCGGTTCACCCGAAAAATTGTCATTACTTTGCACTTAGCGCTATTTAAAACCAAAAGATTTTCACAACACCATGTTTGAAAAGCATTTAGGTCAGATTGTAAGTCTGAACTGCTAGCAATTTCGTTATATTGCAGGCATAACTTAACGTCATTTGCGTACATAAGGACACACGACATTGTCAAGACTAGAGGGAGATCGTTTATAAATAAAGTAAAAAGAAGTGGGCCAAGGTGGCTTCCTTGTGGGACCCCTTAAGTAACTCGGATCAAATCAGAGATCGAGTTTTTAAAGAGGATTCGTTGAGTCCTACCACTCAGATAACTTGAGATCCATGTTAGAAGATCACATGGAAACCCTAATAAGTCTAGCTTTAATACAAGAAGCGAGTGATATACTGAATCAAACGCTTTACTAAAATCAGTGTAAACTACGTCAGTCTGCATGTTCTTTCTAAAGCCATTTATTACAAAAGACGTTAGCTCCAAGAGGTTTGTCGTCGTAGATCTTCGCCTTATAAATCGATGTTGACATGGAGATATAATCGATCTACAAAGATGTTGCAAATGGGGTGTAATAGTATTTTCGAAAAGCTTTGGGATGGCGGATAATTTGGATATGCCTCTGTAATTACTTGTATTGCATTTATTTTCTTTCTTATGAAGGGGAATGACAAATGACAGAGGTCTACACAGAGTTTCAGTACAGTATTTAAGCACGCAGCCTGGAACTCCGTCCGGACCCGGTGAATAGACTGGCTTAACTTTATGGAGATCCAAAAGAAGGGAGCTTTCGCTTAATCTCGGACAAAAAATCAAGTTCGACTTGGGTATGGCATTTGAATAAGACGGATTTGGACGGGATGAAACAGAATATGTTGTCTTGAAAAACTGGGCAAATAGATCGGCAATTTCCTGATCAGAGTTTGCCGTAGAGTTTTCAAATGATAGCGATGAAGGGTAACAGGCTGATTTACGCTTAGTGTTAACAAAATTATAAAACTGTTTTGGATCTTGTGAAAATTGGACCCTACAACGAGTCAAATAGTTTTTATAACACCGGGCGTTAAGCACAATAAAATTTGACCGAGCCCTTAAGTACCGAGAGAAGGCAGATTGTGAACAGCACATTTTAAATTTATTGAAAAGTCTGGACTTAATATTTTTTAGGTGTGACAACTCTTTATTAAACCACGGAGGTTTATTTGAAATTGACGGATAGTATAACGGAACACACAGATAAAAGAAGGAATTCAATGCATTATAAAAGATATTAACGGCCTTAGCCACGTTAGTGCATGAATAAAATTCGGACCAGTCATAGCCGGATATAAAAAGTATTTAAAAGATGAAAGTTTGCCTTGCGAAAGCAGCGGATTCGTTTAACCGACTTTTCGGATTTTTTATTCAGCTCTGTTTTTACGTCTACAGTGAGCTCTAGAGTTGGATGATAAGGATCCTCTGGTTGTGTAAGTGGTCCCGTTCTTGATAGGCAAACGCCTTCTGAATTTGAAACAAAACACAAGTCCAGTAAACGCCCTAAGGAGTTCTTAACATGGTTCACTTGGGATAGCGCAATGTCAAGCAAGCCGTCAATAAAGTCATGCTGCGGTAAAGGAAGCAGCATGTTAGAGTTTTCGTCAGGGGACCATGTCTCACTAGGTATATTAAAATCACCCAATACTATTAACTGATCTTGATTTGACAGTTTTTTGAAAATTGACTGAATACAGGAGAGGTGATTTGCGTAAATAAGGAACTCAGATGATGGGATATATGTATGAACAAGTAATGTATACAAAACTACCGGGAAACGATAATTTTATACCTAGGAATTCGATGTCATAAAATTCGTCGAAAGTTAGTAATTCAGAGGAAAAGGTGGAGTCGACAGCAATCAGGACTCCACCTCCCCGTCTGGACTGACATTCAAGCCAATAAATAGTGTACTTACCCGGGAGAATTTCGGAGCTAAGAATATCCGTCCTTAACCAGGTTTCTGTACATACCATAATATTATATGGGAAAGAAAAACTATCCAAATACAATTTAGTCAGCTTACTAAGTAAGCCTCTTGTATTCTGATAGCAAAGAAAAAAAGAGGAGGCTAGTTTTTTGGGACAGAAAAGGATGTGGAATGAGCACAAGGAATCTTAAATGATGATACTTTCCTAGCATAAGAAAATTTAAATTGTTCGACCTTCAAATCATCGACTTGGATTTTGTTACGGATATAAGCCGTAATATCCAGTGATGAGAGGTCTGGGGCGAGCCGTGAAACAAATACATGTTTTAGCTGGGGCACCCGAACACAAGTAACAGTTTTTGGTACAACACATGCAACCCTTTTTGGTACTACAGAATTTGTATCTGTACTACCAGTATCGGCCGGTAATCCGGACGTTAAGTCTACATGAGGTGTTGGGGCCACTACTGTATTTTGATCGGACAGAGCGGAAGTACATAGCGGAGCCACATCGATTCCGGCGACTTCGGATACCGAATCACTTTTTGCCCCCGATCTTAGTACCATTTGAGTGGCGCCTAAGATTGGCAGCTGAGCTGGAATCGAATCGCGGGTAGTAGGTTGCACGGCACCTGCCATAGAATGCCCACCGACCGCGACTTTTTTGCGCTTTGGGGAATCGGGCTCAGCTAGCATGCGACTAGTGAGCTGCGATTCAATCGCCACGAGCAGGTCCGTATTTTTACGGCAGTTCCGGATTAATTCCGTAACACTGCTTTTCGTGAGCCGCCTAATAGTTATTGCCTGGTTCTCATATACAATGCATTCATCGCAGTAGTAGCGTAGGCCACTCCTCTTATCGATGGCATCACGAACCAGGCCAGAATAGCCAAGACACTTTGCGTGATAAATTTTATCACATGTATGGCAGGGAATACTTTGCTGTCCAGCCGAGATAACTTTCCTACAATTTTTTAATGAACAGAAAGCCATTTTCGCGGTCCACGGACAACTGTGCACTATAGCGGACAAAAAAATCGAAAGCGCTTAAGAACTTTTTAATGAGAGATCGATCAGAGCGACAGAGCGGGAGCAAAACACCGAATAACTTTGATGTTAGGTACCACGAAACGAAACAGAAAACGAAAAGAGAGAGAGAGCGGGAATATTAACCGATTAACTCCGGTATAAAACACCTCAGAGAGATATTACCGTTGGAGTGCGTGCCGTTCCAACAGCGCTCAACGACGAAGAGAAAGACTGAAAAGAGGGGCAATGGAAAACAATAACAACAAACCAGCACCGAATTAAATTATGATAAAAATTGTTACTTAACAGAAGTTAATCACGATGCACTCGCGAAGCGAATTTGTTTTTTTACTTCTGTGTCTTAAATATAAGGATACGTAAATGGTTTCCTATAAATTGTTTCGTTTTAATAACGTGTTTGATTTCGCTCGTGAAAGTCAAATTTTCACCTTCATGATACTGAATATCAAAATATTTTGACATTAAATATTAAAATTCAATTTTTTCTTCATTATTTAAGTGATCGTCTCTTATGTTATTGTCAGATAAATCTGTTTGTAAGGCATAAATATATTCCTCATCATCGACTACATTTGAAAAAGTTTCTTTACGCTTTTCCGTTATATTTACCATTGGGAATTCATATTTATTTAATTCAATAGTGTTTTTCACAAAATTTTTGCTGATTCTTTTAAAATTTTTCTTCCAATAAGAATGTCATAATGATTTGAAAAGTTGTGTATGTAAAATGTTTGTTTAGATGAAAATAATTGTGGAATACTAAACTAATATATTTATTCAAAGTTACAGATTCACCTATTGTTTCAATTTTAGTAGAATTATTTAAAATTGGGTATTTAAAGAATTTTTCGTTAATTAAATTTATGCTTGATCCTGTATCAATAAGACAGAGGCATAGTTTATTATCATTTTTTTTTTATGGCTGTTGTGTTTCGTCCGAGGCTGTTGTCTGAAAATTTTCAAATATGTCCATTGGTTCAGGCTTGCGTTGTTGATCTGATTCTGAATCTCGAAGACGTTTTTGGGGAATATTGGTACTCTCAGTAATCTGGCTACCCTGTCCTGGATAATTTTAAGAAGTTTTAGGATAATAATTATTTCCTGAATTTCCTGAATTATTATAATTATTGTTGTTACCCCAACTTCTATTAGAGTCGAATTTGTTTTGATAATTATTATTTTGGAATCTACCCCCTTGGTTATTATCTGAATGATAGTTGGGTTTTGTATTTGAGAATAATTTTGATGTTTTAAAATCTTGAAACTCATCATCTTCCTTAGAGTTGTGGGACATATACGAACGATTATTTATGGATTTTTCTTCAATCATTCCTACAGCTTGCGCAGCTTGTTTTAATTTAAGAGGATTTGAAATATCAAATTTGCTCAAAATAATAAAAGTGTTTACTGGTAATTTTTCACGAATTACTTCTGCTAATGTATCACTCAATGTCCTCGAAACTATAACTGTGTTTGAAGGATTAAGGATCTAAGCTCGGTTTACCACAAATTCTACTTGTCTGTTCTTCTAACAAATTCAACAAATTTACGTAAATTATTTTTATAGGCGTTGCGCTTTTGAACTCGCCGATAAGTAGGTTTCTCAATTCCTTCCAGTCCTGTGGTACAATTATCATTAAGGTTGATCGGGCTTGTCCAACTAGGAGGTTCCTGATGGCTGCTTGTATAATTTAAATTTGGCCTTCTGATGTTGTAGTATAATGGTAGACTAATTCATCTACTATGAAGAGAGCCAAATAGAGAGGGGGTCCATTGAATTTATTTATCTGCTTCAGTTGCAGAAGGAAATGGTTCATTGATATATCTGAGAGGGTTTGTGCAGCTATTACTGCTGCGGCTACGTCTGTTGCTTGTATGAGTTGTTGTATTAAGACGAAATAATTTTGATTATTCTCGTTGGCTTAGACACTAGAAACCCTCATTCGTGATTTAACTAATGTTGCTTTAAATTTTTTTTAAGTAAGTTCGTTTTGCGGATTTAAATAATGTTTTTTTTTTTGCGAAGTAATTTTGTAGGTCCTTTTTAGGTAGTCAATCGCGAGGATAATATTTTCTCGGTACGGGATGTACTAAAAACAAGAAAGGAAAGCTAACTTCGGGCGATCCCTATGAAATTTGGTATGTCGTATTGATTGCCCAAAAATAAAACCTATAGAATCCTCACTTAACAAACACCAAAGGTTTGACATTTCCGATCAATTTGTTATATGGCGGCTTTAAGATATAGTCGGCCGATTCATATGAAATGTGGTAAGTCAGATTGATTGGCCAAATATAACTTCCACAGAAAATCCTAACTTCCTAACTTAACAAACACCAACGTTATGGCATTTCCGATCCCGGCCGATCCCGGCCGTTCCGACTTACATATATACTGCGTGCAAAGGAAAGAAGGGTGTGTACGAAGTTTCAATTCGATATCTTTAAAACTGAGAGACTAGTTTGCGTAGAAACAGACAGACGGACAGACAGACGGACAGATGGACATGCTTATATCAACTCAGGAGGTGATCCTGATCAAGAATATATATACTTTATAGGGTCGGAGATGTCTCCTTCACTGCGTGGCACACTTTTGACCACGACTATGCATCAAATAAGCCATGCCCATATACTCCGTATAGTGATCTTTAACAATTTCAGAATTAGGGTTTTACTTTTACGAAAAAATGAGAACTGTATCATTTAGCTGGCATAGGCATACATACAAACATTTTTCATATTGAGTGTGAATACATTTTTCGGAAATATATTAAATATACCCTAGAAAAAGAACATTAGAAATAAAATTAAAACGAGACGAGTTTTAGCTGTAAATGTGGTAGGCTAAGCCTAGGTCTAACTACCATCTTCTATGAAAAGGTGGTCATATTTATAAAACGTGCGGAATGCACCTTTTTAATGCAGCTAGAACCTTGCAGTTATTTTACCATGCAGGTCGCACTCCGCTCAAAAAACTCCACTTGGCAAAAAATTCTCTATTATAATTTAACAGGGATTTACTAAGATGTTGGATAACCTTTCCTAAGTAATACTTTAGCCAGACGTATGGAATTTACTAGCCTCTCATTTTCAGTCCCAGTTATTTTCTGCCATTCGTATACCAACATTTCTTTTAACAATGCCTTTAAAGTAATTGTGTGCCGTCTCATCTGTCGTTTTAATAAATCCCACAGATGCTCGATGGGGTTCAGGTCTGGTGATTGTAATGGCGTTTTAAGTTGCCTTTTCACATTATAAAACAGCTACAGATTGATTGGTGTATTTCTGTTTTTCCGCTTCAAAAACAAGGCTTTTTCCTCGACAACCAGCTAAAACAACGGGATTTTTATTTTAAATCTTTCGAATAGAATATCTGGGGAATCCAAAAATATACGAGTACCACAAGGAATATAACGTTTCTTAAATACAGAAAATTAAGATAATTTTTGCGAATTTGTATAAAAAAAGTTAATTAAAATTTTTTTAGCCTGTACCCAAAAATAAGCAGATTAGTGTACTTCATCAAATCACATTTTTGGGTCTAATGTATGCCGATAATGTAAAGCTTTGTTTTTCCTTTATCTGCTGTGAGGTTTCGGCCTATTCTTTGTTCCGAGATGGTGCCAAAAATAGTGCCCAAATTTGAACTGCCTTAAATCCAACTTAATTACTTTTTATAGGTGCCTAAGTACAAAATATATTTTCTTCACATGGTGCACTGAACCCCATATATTCAATAAATAATTTAGGATTTCTTCTTGACCCAAAACTGAAATTCGAGAGCTACATAAATTTTACTAAAAGGCTTTGCGTGTTTTTTTATTTCGTTTATTAAGCGTTTATCGATAAAATTTGTTGATCAACACATTCGAGTTGTTTACAAAATCGTATATCATTTAATTTGTTCAATAAAAGGAACCTTTTGTTAAAAAAATTTTTTTTTGCAACTTCTATGGTAAAAGCATGAAGTTTAAAAAAAGAAACATGCCATGTTTCGCATATTGATTTAAGATATTGCAATTTTCGAAAATATTAAGTGCGTTATCTCTAAGTGAAAACGTACAGTCCCGCACTAATGTGTTGGCACACTTTCAATATTTGACTTTAAATGTTAATTTTTGGCTTGTGTAGAATTTGTAATGATTCCATTTTTTAATTGGTTAAATAAAATATTTTTTATTTGAAAGGCACCATTAATTTTTTATTTTCTATAACGTTATTAAAGCTATTTTAATTTTAAATGAAAAGGAATTTATTTCGTGGCACAAAGGTCTTAGCACAGTTCAAATATTTTTCTGTACTATTTCTATATTAACCTGGGTTTGGAAATATTTTTGTATGAAATTTATAACGGGCTTCCCGTTAAATAACATGTGATCAAAGTTTCGAAGAATTTTTGATTATGCATTTTATTTGAATAAGCGCAAGGAATCTAACGAAGCTGAAAGAAAAATTGTCCTGCATCTCTACAACGATGGAAATTCCTATGCCGAAATCACCAACATAATGGAAATGAGCCGATGTTCCATCCGAAGTATCTTGCAACGATTTAAGGGAGCTTCCAGTTTGGCGAATGCCGAGGATTTTGACTGACCGAGAACGCAGCCAACTGATTCGAAAAGTGAAGGTGGACCCGAAAATAACCTCTTTCCAGATTGTTCCAGAGGTTAAGAAGGAGTTTGGGAAGGAAGTTTACCAATGACTGTGCGAAGGGCCCTGCACGAAGCCAGCTACCACAGTGGTACAGCTAGAAGGAAGCCATTGACCTTAGATGTCAAT
Source organism: Drosophila fuyamai (assembly GCA_018153365.1). Taxonomy (NCBI): domain Eukaryota; kingdom Metazoa; phylum Arthropoda; class Insecta; order Diptera; family Drosophilidae; genus Drosophila; species Drosophila fuyamai. Next base: position 91,997 of record JAECXW010000469.1, on the reverse strand, counting down.
AAAAAAAACGCTTAGCCTATGCCACGGACTTTTTGGGCAAGCCAATTTGGGATCAGGTGTTGTTTTCCGATGAAAGAAAATTTAATATTTTTCGATCCGATGGCCGTCAGTAAGTGTGGAGAAAGACAAACATTCGATAAAAAAATTTGGCGCCATCAGTGAAACACGTCGGCGGAGGAATCATGGTGTTGGGATCCATGTCATCTGCAGGTGTTGGGGAGTTGGTATTTATCGAGGGAATCATGGACTAGGCTTATTACCTCAATATTTTGAAGGACAACCTTAAAAAAGTGTCTCAAACCCAAGCATGCCGAACTCATTCACATTTAAGCATGATAATGATCTAAAGCATACGTCCATAGGTGTTCGCCTGTGGCTCACGTACAATACCGCACACGTTCTGTCACATCCCCCTCAATCACCTGATCACAACCCTATCGAACACTTGTGGGAGGAATTGAATAGAAATATAAGAAGGCATGACATTTAATCGAAAAATGATCTCAAAATAGCTTTGATGGATAATTGGGTGAAAATTCCCCATACATCTTTTTTGTTAATATATGCGGCGCTTGTCAAAATGGAGTCCAAGAGACAAGAGATTTGCACTGAAGCAAGAAAACCCATTTTTAAATTGCATCTTGTGTACAAAAGTTAACGAGAATATAACACACCAATGCAAATTCGGCGGAAACGCCGATTTTTATACCCTTGCAGAGGGTATTATAATTTTGGTCAGAAGTTTGTAACGCAGTAAAGGAGACGTTTCCGACCCTATAAAGTATATATATTCTTGATCAGGATCAATAGGGGAGTCGATCTAGCCATGTCCGTCTGTCCGTCTGTTTAAATACCGTTTGCGAGCTCCGTTTAAAAGCTAGCGATCTGAAACTTTCACTCTCGTCATAAAACATGTGTACGCAGATCAAGTTTGAAAATCGCACATATCGGGCGTCTATATCCTATAGCTCCCATAGGAAGAATCGGATATATCTTGCAAGAATTTATGATATTTCGCGCAGTGTAAAAGCTATTGACATGTAATCAGGTTAAAAGCGCGTTCCGATCGGACGTCTATGTCCTATAGCTCCCACAGGAACAATCGGATATAACTTGCAAGAATTGATGATATTTTCAGAATAAAAGAGCTTGCAGATCGGACGTCTATATCCTATAGCTCCATAGGAACAATCCGATATATCTTGCAAGAATTGGTGATATTTCGTGCAGTGTAAAAGCTATCTTATAACTATCTTATATAACTTGCATGAATTGATGATATTTTCAGAATAAAAGAGCTGGCTGATCGGACGTCTATATCCTATAGCTCCATAGGAACAATCCGATATATCTTGCAAGAATTGGTGATATTTCGTGCAGTATAAAAGCTATCTTTCCAAATCGTATTTTTTTATGCTTACCTTAATCAGGTTAAAAGCGCGTGCTGATCGGACGTCTATATCCTATAGCTCCCACAGAAACAATCGGATATAACTTGCAAGAATTGATGATATTTCGCGCAGTGTAAAAGCTATTGACATGAATCTTTCCAAATCGTATTTTTTGATGCTTACCTTACAGGTTAAAGCGCGTGCCGATCGGACGTCTATATCCTATAGCTTCCATAGGAACAATTAAGTAAAATCGGTCCAAATTTGATGTTTTTCAAAATATATCTCTCAGTGTAAAAGCTATTGCCATAAATTTTTCCAAATTGTATTTTTTTATGCATTCCTTCATCACGGTAAAAGCGCGTGCTGATCGGACATCTATAACCTATAGCTCCCATAGTAACAATAGGGTGAAATCGTCCAAATTAGATGTTTTTTAAAATATTTCGCGCAGTGTATAAGGTATTGACATACATTTTTTTTAAGTCTTTTTTCTTTACTCATTTTTTAGTCAGCGAAAAGCACTTGCCGATCGGACGTCTATATATTATAGCTTCCGTAGGAAAAATTGTTCAACGTTACGAAAATATCCGATTTTTTTTATATTTGTATATGACATTTTTGCAGTAAAAAAGCTATTGACATGAAACTATGTAATTTATCTACTTTATTTATGTATACCTTGCTCAGGGTAAAAGTTGTTGCCAATCAGACAACTACATGCTACAACCGCTATTTAAAAATTAAATTCATTACGTATAGCTAATCTTTATACCCGTTACTCGTAGAGTAAAAGGGTATATTGTATTCGTGCAAAAGTATGTAACAGGTAGAAGGAAGCGTTTCCGACCCTATAAAGTATATATATTCTTGTTCAGGATCACTAGCCGAGTCGATCTAGCCATGTCCGTCTGTCCGTCTGTCTGTCTGTCCGTCTGTCTGTCCGTATGATCGCTGAGATCTCGGAAACTATAAAAGCTAGAAGATTGGCATTTTGCATGTAGATTTTAGAAGTTCCTACGCAGCGCAAGTATGTTTCAAAATGGTGCCACGCCACCTCTGACGCCCACAAGCCACAAGCTGTGGCCACAGTTTTGATGCTATTATGAAAATTTTTTTTGATGTGTATTTGTTTCGTCAATACCTATCGATTCGCCAAATAAAAGTTTGCCACGCCCACTCTAACGCCCAAAAACCCATTAAACGCTTAAGCCTGGCTAGCGCCTACATTTCCGCCTTTCATGGCGTATACAATAGCGCCATCTAACGGATGACTTTGGAACAGCTGGCCAAGGTGCTCAACAGAGTCAACGTTAATTCTCGATAAGGATTTCTATTAAAGGAAATTGCGATGGCTATCATTTGACAATACCGATATATATCCCAAGAACTATGCAAATCAAATCAAGTTAGCCAAATTGGAGGTGTTCCCTGGGTACCGATTTTAACATAAAAATCGGGAGCCAATTCGAGCGGCGAAAAACTTACAAGAAGGCATATTTATATTAAGTTGTTTAGCTAAGTAACGGTTATCTAATAGTCGAGACACTCGACTATAGCGTTCTCTCTTGTTTATATTGTATTCGTGCCAAAGTATGTAACAGGTAGAAGGAAGCGTTTCCGACCCTATAAAGTATATTATTCTTGCTCAGGATCACTAGCCGAGTCGATCTAGCCATGTCCGTCTGTCCGTCTGTCTGTCTGTCCGTATGAACGCTTTTCGCATGTAGATTTTAGGAGTTCCTACGCAGCGCAAGTTTGTTTCCAAATTGGTGCCACGCCCCCTCTGACGCCCACAAGCCACAAGCTGTGGCCACAGTTTTGATGCTATTATGAAAATTTTAATTGATATGTATTTGTTTCGTCAATATATATCGATTGGCCTAATAAAAGTTTGCCACGCCCACTCTAACGCCCAAAAACCCATTAAACGCTTAAGCCTGGCTAGCGCCTAGCACATTTCCGCCTTTCATGGCACATGGTACCAATGTCTTGGGGTAGATGGCGCAAGACAATAGCGCCATCTAACGGATGACTTTGGAACAGCTGGCCAAGGTGCTCAACAAAGTCAACGTTAATTCTCGATAAGGATTTCTATTAAAGGAAATTGCGATGGTTTTCATTTGTCAATACCGAACTACATATATCCCAAGAACTATGCAAATCAAATCAAGTTAGCCAAATTGGAGGTCTGAGACAAACAATGGCGTATGTGTGTATGTATGTAAGCATTGCACTGAAAAACATAAACATAAACACAGCTGTTGGTGCAGGACAACCGCTGCCTGCGCTAAAGAAGAGCTGGTGCTGATGCTCGTGCTGTAAAGCTGCCAGCTCTAAGAGATCGCCGAATTCAAATCGATAATTTGAACTGAGTAACGGGTATCTAATAGTCGAGGCACTCGACTATAGCGTTCACACTTGTTTTATGTATAATTACACAAAATTTAATTTTTGTATATATAATAACTCAAATTGTATTTTATATATATATTTAGTATTTGATATCATATAATTACAAGAAATTAATAGTTGATATACAGTGGCGAGCAAAAGTGAGTGCATGTTCGCGAAACTGACTTTCGTCGCCCATAAAAACCTAACGGTACGAGATAATCAAACAAAGTAGATTTTTTTATGTTAACCATTTTATTCATAACAAATGCGAAAAAGAAACAATATCGTATAAGGTAAATTCTTAAAGTTAGAAAGAAAAAACCAAAAAAACCCGCATAAACTCACTTTTGCACGTTTTAAAAAAACTAAACAAATAAATCCATTTTAATATTTTGTCCACAAACCCTTTTTAGCAATAACTTGATTAATGCGGTTTGGCATGCTTTCTACCAAATTTTGTATAACACCTTCAGGGATTTGCTTCCATTCCGCTGTTACGCGTTCCCAAAGGTTGGCCATGTTGGTTGGGGCTGCTTCATACTGCCCGAGCCGTCTCTTAACGAAACTTTCAATTTGGTCAGAGTCGTATCGAGAAAATTTGCCGCTAGTTGTGTTTTTATGTGATCCTCTCTTTACTAATTAATAGAACATTTTCTTTTCATAAAGATTTTTGTATTTTGGTTTATAACCGTATGTGAGCAATAATATTATTATTTTAGTTCGCCTTTCTCGGAATTTTAATTTTTTCTATTGAATGAGCAAATTTGTTGATATCTCTGATGTTAACTTAAAAATTTGGTTAGTTATGCCTTTTAGTTTCGTTTTATACTATTCTTAATTAGTAAAGTCATAAATGATTTACATTTCAATGAAAATTTGGTTATTTTTTAATTATGTGCAGTTGTGATTTTTGTATATCTATATATGCGTTTTTTTTAGTTTTTAATCTTATAGTACAATTTATGCAATATTTTTATATTGCATAAATTGCACTATTTAAAAAATATTGTCTTAATAAGAGCTTCCTGTATGGAGACAGAAAAAATGCAAACTTTGATAAATCCTCAGTTAATTATTAAATTAAATGTTACAAGCACTTGCTAAATTGCATGAATAGATCGTAGTTCTGTTTAATCTCTGTATTATTCGATTTTGATATTGAATAACTTGCAATATTAACAAAATATTGCCTAAATATTTAAAAGCCTTCTGTGTTCTTTTAGAGACAGAAATATGGCAAATTTAGAATATTCCAGATGAGTTTAATTTTTAAAAAATTGGCTGAATTGCTGATTGCATGACTAGATCGTAGTTTAGTTTAATCTCTGTATTAATCGATTTTGATATTAAATAACTTGCAATATTAACAAAATAGTGCCTAAATATTTAAAAGCCTTCTGCGTTCTTTTAAAGACAGAAATAAGGCAAATTTGGAATATTCCAGATGTGTTTAAATAATATAAAAATTGGCTGAGTTGCATGATAAGATCATAGAATTAGTTTGATCGCATTATTATTCGATTTGGATATTCAATAACTTGCAATATTTAAAAAGTATTGTCCAAAAATTTAAAAGCCTTCTGAATTCTTTTAGAGACAGAAATAAGGAAAATTTTGTAACTCTCAATAATTAAAGCTCCTTTCTTTTACTCAATATGGATGCAGATATGAATATTGAGCTGTTAAACATAGATGGTGCATTGGTGCCCCACTCAGTAGTGCCTATAAGAGGAGATGGAGCTAGCCTGTTTAGGGCTATTTCGTATCTTTTACATGAAAACTAAGACTTTTTTGACTTTATTCGTCAGGCGATTGTTGGATATGTTGTTCGCACCATGGAATATCTTTGCAAAGTACACTTGCAAATCCATGGGTAACACATATGACAATTGTGTTGCATACGAAAATGAAATGAGGCTTGCCCACACGTTTGGGTCATATGCAGAGGTAGAAGCTTCATGTCATTTGGGAGTTGTAGTTCAAACTCAGGAACTGTAGGTAGCACTTTAAAAAGGTTGCGCTTTAATGGTAATCCTGTTAGTGGCCATTACGACGTTTACTTACCTTCAGAAACTATGCCTGATTCATAGTCGTTTTCTACACATACTCCGCCTACTGAACCAAATACCCGAAAAAGGCGAAAACGTTTTTCCAATTATACCAGAGCAAAGCAGATAAAGATGAAAAAAGAAAAATTTACCTCTGTTCAAGGAACAGAGTAGACAGTAGACAGAGTAGACTAGACAGTATCTTAAGGAATCTTATTACAGGAATAGATGGTTATCCCCAATATCGGCGAAGAGCGGCAAGTGATGGAGGGCTTACTGTTGAAATTAACGGTAAAACTGCTGACAATCGTTGGTTTGTGCCATACAATTCTGTACTTTTAAGGACTTTTGGAGCTCATATAAATGTAGAGCATTGCAGCTCAGTAAAGTCCATTAAATATGTACATATATAAATATGTTAACAAGGGCAGTGACCAAGCAACAGTTTCAGTGGAGAGTCCTAAGATGAAATTCATATGTATCAAAGTGGTCGGTATATAAGTAGTTCTGAGGCGGTATGGAGGAATCTAGCATTTCCAATACATGAAAGATATCCACCTATTTTTTAATTAAATGTTTATTTGGAAAATGGACAACGGATATAATAATCCAAATCACTTAGCTAATCAGTTAGCTAATCCGCCACAGACAACACTAACAGCGTTTTTAAATCTCTGGGATTTCTGACAAATGTGAAACTCCGATTCCCACAGAGCACATCCACCATCCACCATCCGATGTCAGCTGATCTGAACAGCTGTGGCTCATCATTTTAGCCCGTTGTATTTTGCACAACGTTTAAAATGAGCACAACACCGTAATAAATGATACTTGGCGATAGACTGCAAGTGATCTACGCGAACAACTAAATCGAACTAATATGAACCACTTTGGCCCAATATTGACTAAATGGTAACAAATCAAGTTCAATGTATATAAATGTTTGTTTTTTGTTCTCTCGTTGGAGCAACTCTTAATGCTACCACACGGATGGATCAGTAGTTAATTAATTATTACAAGTATAAACCGCATTTTTTGATTTGGCGCTTTCATTTTTGAAAAGTTACCCGCCATTATATTTTTAAATTTTCGTAGTGAATGTTTCAATTTTCTCTTTCAAGAAGAAGAACTCAGAGTTGCACCGAAAAAACATCGCCTAACTATCGCATAAAAAAGTCCGTCAAATTCGGATGGGGAACTAACTGGGAATTTTCGGAATGGCAAAACCTTTTGGACCATCCGTTCAACAGATGGTGGATGGATCTCTGTGGGAAGACAGCATAAGACATTTACTTCATGAAGTTAAAGGTCCAACGTCATTCTCATTTTAACATATATTTATTTATATTATTATTTATTTATTTATATTATTTTGTAATATTTTATTAAAAGTTTGGAGTATCACCACAACTGGGATCGATGTTGATTATGTTTTATCTATCGTACTTGTGCCGTCCTCCTCGATTCTCATGTATATGCGCCATGCATTTTAAGCCTGAAGGAATTGTATCATATTTGAACATCATGATTGAACTTTTTTTTAAAAACGCTGTGATCTCGGAGGCTATACGATTTCAGGAGTTGGGGTTTTAGATTTAGTTTCCTTTGTTTTCCATCCAGCGCAAAATTGTTATGCGAATGTGCCGCGCCCGCTCTGACGCCCACAATCGCTAACTAAGCTAAGGTCTGTCTAGCGCTTTAGATCTTATTTTGATTATATCCATCTAACACCCGAATATTTTTAAAATTAATTGCTCATAATTTTTTAATGAGTTATGAGCAATTAAAGATTTCCCCAATAGATGGCGCTTGTTTAAATATCGGAATTGGTTGCTCTGGCAACCACATTTTTAAAGAGACAGAGAGTAAAAATTATTCATACGCATTCTACTAATGACCATAAAGACCATTTTTTCTTCAGCCAAGTGCCACGCCCACAAAAACGCTAAAATCTGACTTCAAATGATTTTGAAAAATTGTAAATCGATACCAATATACTCTTTCAAAATTGTTCAAATCGGACCCTTGGCTGAGTAACTGGTATATGATAGTCGGGGCACCCGACTATAACGTTCACTATTGTTTTATTTGTAAATTCTACATTACAAAAAAATTTTCGCATCGCTCCAATCGTAATATATTGTTTAAGGTTTCAATATGTACGTTTAAAGGCATTATTATGACGCCAAAAACTTTAAGCCTGAAGGAATTTTCTCATTCTTACATTTTGTTTTGATAGTACAGCGCTGTCCTCCTCGATTCTTATAAAACCTTATGTATGCGCCATGCATTTTAAACCTAAAGGAATTGTCTGATTTTTGGCCACTTTGCAGGTGCTGTTCTCCTCGATTCTCATAAAAACGTAGGGGTATTGGGCAATAAAATTTTATATTTAAGCTGCGATACTTGTATTTTAGCTTTTACTCGGAGTTTAGTTTTGTGGTGAAGTGTTTGTGTGAAAATAAATCGATTTAAAGCTTTCTTCAGTCTTTTTCAAGACTTCATTGGAAACCGGATTGGATCTGGATTTATCAACTTCTTCATCTTCAAAAGATAGATGCTCTAGCTTAATATTTGCATTTGTAGACATAACATAAAATTTCTTGCAGATTAGTATTACACATTTTTTCAGGTTTATTCATAAGTTTCTATATCGTATATATAATCATATCTATATAAATATATATCTCTATATATAAAGCTTGTGAGGCACCGTAGAAGCTGCCCCACATCCAGCGGGTAACAATGTACATATTCATACAAATATTGGTAGATAATAAGATAATAATGATAAGATAATAATTTAGGATGTACATATTGGTAGAGAATAAGAAAAAGAACTAGTACTAAGTTAGGATAGGCCATGGAGGCAGGCAAGAAGACAAAAGAGCCGTTAAGTTCAAAACTTCGGCCGTTAGCCGGTAGTTCAAACAGGCGTTATTTAATGTATTAGTTAGGATCTCAGCTGATCAGGCACTCTACCCAGCGAGTTAGGCGATCTACACACGATCGGATTAGGCGACCCACGCACGGTTCCAGTGTTGAGAAGCGAGAACCCGGCTGGCTATATAAACCCGGCGGCTGCTAGTCCAGCTCTCTTTCATTTGCCACCAGTCAAAGACCCAGCATCGAAGCAGAGAGAACCACGCAAAGGGACACGCAGGACACCAAGGACCCGCAGGACATCAAGGAATCAGGACGAAGGACCCCAGTGAGTAGAGTGCGAGAGAGATAGGGAGAGACCGGGAAAGAGAATAGTGCGGCTAGGGAAAATATACAGATAGAAATGAGGAAGATAAGCCCACAAAGATAATCAAGAACAATAAAACAAAAAAAACACGGACAATAAGAACAGCGAACATACACCGAGTGTGATTTATTTCTTCCCTGACCCTCAAAGCCCTGATCCGCGTGTGCTAAAACAGTGGCCTAAGCCAAGCCGGTTGCGTTTTCGAGAAGATTCCTCTGCGCAACTGGACTTTGGTGGCAATCACGTGCACAGACGTGAAGGCGTGCAAGTACGGGTTTTCTTTCCGCTTGCATAGCTTCCCGTCTCGGTTTTCGACCGACGCACACCCATCCCGAACAGTGGGAGGCTATCCCGGAACTGGGAGCGCTGACTTCTGTCCATGTTTAGAGACGATTCCTCTGCGTGGGCGTGAAACAGCGCCCCAGGCGGCGGGAGTTGACACAGTGGTACGGGCCAATTTCCCCCCCCCCCCTGTGCCTCCTCCGGCATGCACGTGACGGCGTTCACTCATTCGCGTCTGGCCCAAATCCGAGTCCCAAATGCCTGCTCTGACCCGCCAATAAGACCCACCGCGCACATCGGCGACGGTGTCCAGGTGGCCCGCCTCTCCTCGTCCCCGCTTATTTACAAATTCGATTGTAAAGGATCCTGGGGAGACTGAGCTCAATCCCAGCCGTAGAAACATCCTTACAGTCTGGCGCCCGAGCAGGGACGAGCGGAGGACGAGCCGGGGTCCACCAAATTTATGGCCTAAAGACCCATAAGACGCCGGTGGCCGTCGCCGAGCCGCCCGGCCACCCAGAGCGCCCGGCTTCGCCACAAAACCGCCCCGGCACGCGTGCCGATCCCGGCAGCATACATAAATCGTTTTCGAAATCGTTTCTGACTTTCAAAGTGAACGGTCGTGTTTTTTTTCTGCACTTCGAATTTTGTATTTTGTTTTCGTTTATTCCCATCGGTGGGTGTTATCAAAACAATTTTAATTTTCTTCCGTGTTATTTAAACATAAATTTAAACTCCGTTCGCTTCGCGAGTGCACTATTTAATACTAATTAATTGTTTTATTTTCGTAATTCTTATCTGTGTTTTCTTTTCTTTTATCCACACCGTTTTCTCTTTTGTGCATGCACTTTAACTTAGTTACGCTCCCGCTCTCTTGCTCTCTTTGCTTTGAAAGTTCTAAGCGTGCAGTTTCTGCGCTCTTGCGGTACTTATAACTGCTCGCTTATAAATTTCAATTCGCTTTCTTGGTAAATGAATAAAATTAATAATAAAAATTTAGTCTGCTTCTGCAAGAAATGCAGCCTCGTAATCAGGGCTGACCAGTCGAATATGACTTGCTGGCTGTGTGAAAATATGGTGCACACCAAGTGCGCCGGTTTTACTGGCCGGACAAGTGATGACCTATCAAAGGGGCCCAATTTGCAGTTTTGTTGTGATGCTTGTGTCGAGGTTGCGAACGGGATGAAATCGTTCATGCGCCAAACTAAAGGCGGCCTGATGGGGCTGATTAGCTGTTTCGGTGTTGCTAGAGATAGTTTTCGCCGAGCTGATGATCTCCTCTCTGCGCTGGACTCGCAGTTTAATAGTCGTAAGCTATTAGAAGAGTCCCCTAAGCGCAAAAAGGCCGCTGGTGGTAAGGAGCAAAAGGGGAACACCCCGCAACCGAAATCAAAAGAACAACAGAGCATTCCGGCGGATCAGCAGCCGATTTCAGCAAACCCTCAAATGTTGCTAAGATCGGCAGCTAAAAAAGATTCGGTATCCGAACAACCCGTTTCAGAATGCATGCAACCAGGGACTTCTAAGAATTCCGATTTGTCCGTAGTGGTTTCACAATTAGTGGATCCACCTTTCTCTCAGAATGTAGCATCTCCACCACAAGGGACTACTGAGTCCGGACAACCGGCTCAAGTTGGTTTGGCAGAAGCAATGTCTGCTCCACCAAAATCCCTTTCAGTGGTTCCACTCAAGAAACAAATTTTCGTTTCTCGGCTTTCCCCTGATCAAACATCTTCTGATGTATTGTCTTATATACAAGACAAAACTAAAGCCGATTGTAATAGTGTAAAGGTGGAAAAGTTTAAGTTTTCTTATGCTAGAGACATTTCATCTTTCAAGATAACTGTCCCTAACGAGCTTTTTGAAGCCATATGCTCGGGCGACTTTTGGCCGGATAATATGGTTGTAAAAGAGTTCGAGGCTAAGATAAAGAAGAAGGGGCCCGTGGGAGTAAAACTTCCTAGTCGAGGACAAACCAGTGTACCAATTTCAAAAAACTAACTTCTAACCTCCTACTTTCCTATCAGAATGCAAGAGGTTTGCCCAGAAACTTACTAAATTGTATTCCGATAGCCTTTCCTTTGCATCTCATATTATTGTGTTCACAGAAACCTGGTTAAAGCCGGAGATCTTTAGCTCCGAAGTTTTTCCAGGTAGGTACACAATATATAGGTATGACCGTCCCTCTAGACGGGGAGGCGGAGTCTTAATTGGAGTTGATTCAAACCTCCCGTCTGAGGAGTTATTTTTTGATGAATTCAATACCATTGAATTTATTTGTGTAAAGTTATCGCTTCCTGGTAACTTTATATACATAATTGCTCATATATTCCGCCTTTGTCTGAACTTCCTGATTATTTAAATCACCTATCCGTCATTAAGTCCGTTGCAAATAAGCTTTCCGATAGGGATCAGTTGATAGTTCTAGGTGATTTTAATAATCCCGGAGTTACTTGGTCCACTGAGGATTGATCGAATGTCTTACTACCTGTAGCACAGCATGATTTTATTGATGACCTGCTTGACATATCTCTATCTCAAGTAAACCATATTCGAAATTTATTAGGTCGCCTACTTGATTTGTGTTTTGTATCAAATCCTGAAGGTGTGTTTCTGTCCAGAGTAGCACCACTCACGCAACCTGAAGATCCATATCACCCAACATTCGAACTTTCATTTGATACGGGTAGAGTTATAGAAGAAAAATCAGAAAAATCCAAACGAATACATTGTTTTTGCAAGGCAGACTTTCTGAGGCTAAATAATTTTATTTCTGGCTTTAATTGTTCTGATCTTTACCTATGCATTAATATGTCCGATGCAGTTAATGTTTTTTACACTGCAATAAACTCATTTTTTAATTCCTGTGTTCCGTGGTACTATCCGTCAACTTCCAATAAATCACCTTGGTTTAGCAAAGAGTTGACACACTTAAGAAATGTAAAGTCCAGGCTTTTTAGGAAATATAAAAATACCGGTTCTCAATCTGTTTTTACTAGATATTTAAGTGCTCGGTCAAGATTTACCGTGCTTAATGCTCAGTGTTATAACAGTTACATAAACCGTTGTAAGGTACAGTTCTCTCAGGACCCGAAACAGTTTTATAATTTTGTTAACACCAAGCGTAAATCTAATTCTTTTCCTTCCTCGCTATCGTTTGAAAACATGACGGCAACCACAGATCAGGCAATAGCCGATTTATTTGCCCAATTTTTTCAAACGACTTACTCTACTTTAGATTATTCATCACAGCCTTATTCTTACAACATATCCAAGTCAAACCTCATATTCTGTCCCACTTTAACAGAAAGCTCTCTTCTTTTGGATCTTCTTCGTATTAAACCTGTTTATTCGCCAGGGCCCGATGGTATTCCTGGGTGCGTGCTTAGGTATTGCGCTAAGGCCCTGTGCAAACCTCTTCACAAGTTGTTTACCTTATCTATAGAAACCTCCCAATTCCCAAATATTTGGAAGGAATCATTTGTTATTCCTCTTTTCAAAAAAGGTAACAAGTTAAAAGCCAGTAACTACAGAGGTATTTCTAAGTTGCCAGCTATTCCTAAGCTTTTTGAAAAAATTATTACTCCTTATTTGCAGCACCTTTGCAGATCAATCATTTCTCCGTGTCAACACGGATTTATTAAACGTAGATCCACAATGACAAACCTTTTAGAGCTCACTTCATTAGTGATAAAAGGCTTCAATAGTAGTTTTCAAACAGACGTCATTTACACTGACTTTAGTAAAGCATTTGACTCTGTAAATCACTTACTTCTCATTCAAAAACTTTACTTTTTAGGTTTTCCAGTTGATCTGCTTAAATGGATTTCAAGTTATCTGAATGGCAGGTCACAAAGGGTCCTTTTTAAAAATTCAATTTCTGAAATTCTCCGTGTTACCTCCGGTGTCCCACAAGGGAGCCATTTGGGTCCGTTACTTTTTACATTATTTATTAATGATCTTCCCTCAATTATAAGTCATTCTCGCGTACTTATGTACGCATATGATGTTAAGTTTTGCCTGCAGTATAAGGACATTTCCTGCCATTTAGACTTGCAATCCGATCTAGATAATTTTCAAAACTAGTGCCGAGATAATTTACTAAATTTAAACGGTTCCAAGTGCAAGCTGATGACTTTTTATCGGGCCAATCCGATATACGCGACCTACACGTTAAGTGGCAGCTCTTTGGATAGAATAACTCTTGTAAACGATCTTGGCGTTCTCTTGGACCCCAAACTAAAATTTTCTAATCACATTTCGTCGATGGTTAATAAAGCCAGAGGAGTGCTTGGATTTATTAAAAGGTGGTCAAAAGAATTCGATGATCCTTATTTGACTAAAACTTTATATATATCGCTAGTCCGTCCGATTCTGGAGTATGGGTCTCCCGTCTGGAGTCCACAATACGGAATACATATTGGTCGTATTGAATCTGTACAAAAAACTTCCTTCTTTTTGCTTTACGGCGCATAAGCTGGGATGCAAATCTTATCTTACCTTCTTATTCTAGTAGACTTCTTTTGATTAATTTACCATCCCTAGCCAACCGTAGAACGATGCTTGGTACTATCTTTATTTATAACCTTATAATGGTGATATTGACTGCCCCGACTTGTTAAGTCGGCTAAACTTTTCTGTGCCAAGTAGATTAACTAGAAATTATATTCCCCTAACTTTAAATCATTGTAGATCTAACTATGCCTTGCATGAGCCTTTCAGAGCATTATGTTCTGACTATAATAGACTTTTTCCTGTAATATCAAATCTTGACTGTCTGCCGCTCCTAAAACGATTAATACTTGCTTCATTGGCACAAGATTGATCTAACTAATCCTTTTTTCCCCGGACCTTTACCTTTATTTTCCTATCTCGCGTCTATCTTATCGCGAATCGTGCCGTACGATAAACGGCTGCGCCCCTCGGTCGGTTGGGCGGGTAAGTAGGCCGTGGTACTAAAAAAAAAAAGTAGGTCGAGGTATATATTATGGATCTTACTTATTTACCCCAACTTGATTACTGTGTAACGACTATAATAGACTATACCACATTATTTCTACTACCGACTCTTTGTTAAGCTTAAAAGCATTAATTTTATCTTACTTAGCACAAAATTAGTATTAGTGTTAGTCTCGTACGTATTTCTAATCTTAGTCTGTCCGCTTCTACATTGTGTTTTTTAACTTCTCGCGATCTCGTTTTTACGCCTATAAGGCTCCGCGCGTAACAAGCACTGCTTGGTGTCGTAAGGGCCACTTGTTTGCGCTGATCTTAGTGCATCAACGTCCGAATAAAAAAAAGAAATGATAATACAAGGTATTATCAGAAAATCCAAATCTCCTTATTGCAGTCCAATTGTAATGGTACCCAAGAAAAGGGATGCATCGGGCATACCTAAAATTCGCATGACTATCGATTACAGAGGATTAAACCAAATAACTATTAATGATAAATTCCCTATTCCGAACATGGACGAAATCTTAGACAAGCTAGGGAAATGTCAATATTTCACAACATTAGACTAAAAACTTAAAACTAAAACCGCGCTCCCGCCCGCTTTACTCCTTTGAAGCGAGAGCGTTGCCGATCAACGGCCGTCCGAGGAGTTCGGATGCGAAACCCGAAGCTCGCACTCTGGAGCGCGGACGTTGCGAGAAGCGAGCGAGGGAGCGCAAGAGGGGCGAGAGCGAAAGCTCGGAGAGCTTAGTGAACAGCGCCGATGCAGTGGGCCACTGACCTAAACATTCCGCCCTCCCTTGCAACTACTCGGGTTGCAACATAGCCTGGTTGCTCTTCTCACGGCTGGTGGCAGGCTCCGGACACGACCCAAGCGGAAACTCGACGCTAGCGAAGCGTCGATGCAGCTCATAGGCGTACACGGGTCGACTGCCGGTCTCTAAACGCACCAAAGCCGTCGGTAGGAGGTTGACGCTGTAGGAGGGACGTTAGGGACGGAGCGGCGACCGCGGGCTGCGTGGCACCCCGACGAGTAGCAGAAAATTGCCGAGGAGTGTCGGAAGAATGCCGTGGAGTGGCGGAAGAGGGCCGAGGAGCGGCTGAAGAATGCCGTGGAGTGGCGGACGAGGGTCGAGGATCTCTGCGACCGGCGTGCTGCCGGGTGGGACTGCCGTGATGCCATCGGTGGTTCCGAGAGATGAAGAAGAGTGTGGTGATCCTGGCCGCACGTTTTGCAGCGATCACCTCGCCGACACGCTCCGTCGGAGTGCTCGTGGGCTAAACAGCGGCGTGAGTACCGGTTGGCAAGGACAGCCCGGAGCCTCTTCTCGGCACTCAAATGGAGAAACCGACGATACTTCCGAAGTGGATGGATCCCGCTACAGACTCGGCAACGGTAGGATTGTATACCTCGAGTTCGTCTGTGTTCCAATGCGATGGCGCTGCGCGGACGTGGAGACATCGTGTGAGATCTGGTTGGCGGAATAGGACAAAATAAAAAATTCGGATCAGTAGTGATAAGAACTGCGAATTGGAACTACGGGTTGGAACTTATTAATTGACGCCACGAATCGGAGTGATGAATTGAAACACCGGAGTGAAGGGTCGACTGATTATTGCGCGCAGGCAGACTCTTCCATTGGAAGAAGGACGACCTTCGCTTTTTGATAAAGAGCCTTCAGGTGTTGCCAGCGGCTTATAATAGATGTGGTGTCCCCATTTATCTCGGGTTCGACCATGGCGAGGAGGGGCCCTCCAACAAGAAAGTTCCCAGGCGTAAGTGCCAACATGTCAGTGGGGTCTTCGGACATCGGCGAGAGCGGACGCGAATTCAGGCATGCTTCGATCCTAGCTAGAAGCGTGTGCAGCTCTTCGAACCTATATTTTCGCGTCGCCGTAGACTTGTAGAACAGGGTCTTGAAGCTCTTAACACCTGCTTCCCACAAGCCTCCCATGTGGGGTGCTCCCGGAGGAATGTATTGCCAGAGCAGCTGCTGGTGACTGGAGCCAAATGTCCTGCATGAACATCTTTGCCCGGACTATGAAGGGGGCGAGCCAACCCGCTGGATCAAATAGTTCGGCGATTTGGGATAGGACTTGACGCTTTGTGAACGTTGAACCCAAGGTCAATTCGGGCGGAATGAAGAAGGGCAAACGTAATTTGACCACACACGCCATCAGCGAGTCATAAGTAGCGCCAGTTTATTCCCACAGCTTGGCGACTGTAACAAATATATCTATGTATGCACATAACATTCCATTCCCTCTCTCTGGGCACCGTTCTCAGAGATAAACAAAAGCTAATAAATAAAGCGGTTGCGTCGCTGCCGGCTTGACCGACAGCGCCGACTGCGCAACATAGAGCTAAGCCAAGAAAAGAGTATAGGCCGGTAGTCTACAGACGACGGCAAACCAAAAGAGTACAGAATAAACATATTAATATTTTTAAATAAAAGCAGTGCGTTTTTCATTATGACTAAAAACTGTGAACCATAAATTCTTCTCTTAACATGGCGACCGTGACATGGATTTATATTAAACAAATAAAAACACTGCTAAAAAGTGATGAAAAATAAACAAAAAAAAAAATTATTATTACTAAACAAAAAAAAGAGAAAAATCATCAACAAAAATTGAAGAAAATGTTTATGTATGTGTTACTACAAGATTACGAAACGGAATAATATATATGGTACACTGGTTCAGAATTAATGTCATTTTGTTTCTTAATAGTTGATTTATTATTATGTTTAATTATTCTTCGTTAACTCCCGCTAAGAAATAAGGAACAGCCCTCACATATCGCATCGATATATCGATAGTGACAATGTAAATATCGTTAAGTTTATCACGTATCGCCACTAACAGACCGGCACCAAGGCACTGAAATAACAATTGGAAAAGACCGGCAGCAGCAAACTTTGGAGGAATTTGCTACCAAATAAAAAGATTAATTTACAGTCCACTCCTTGTCTTATTCGGAAACATTTTGGTCCTTCGAGCCGGATGTGCTCAGTCTCGGTGTTTACAAAACATTTTTTTGTTAAATCCTCATGCTCCTAATTCACAACTTGGTGAAATTCAGACATAACCTCATTGTGCTGCCATGTCTCTACAATCAGTGAACCAACAGCGTGGATTCTGCAAGGCGCAAATCACACGTGCACACGGTCGTGCTTCGGAATTTGTATCAGCCGTAACATCCCTGGACACTTTGGAACATTATCTCCGCCGTATTATGGAAACATTCGACCAGTTCATGAAGCTGTCTGCGGAACTATACTCCCTCTCGGAGGCAGGGGATTGGTTCGAAACGGACGATATGCAGGAATACGAAAACAAGTATTATGAAGTGCACGCCCTTCTATCCAACGCTATAACAGAGAGGAAACGAGCAGCGCCTCATTCGTCCACCCCAATCGCTAACGCAGAGGATCCACTTGAGCGCTTGGCTGCCACGCAAGCACAGCTTGTGGCCTCGCAAACACAGTTTTTAGAGCAGGTTCGAGAGTCACACACCCACACGGACTTAAGGTTTGAGAAAATCCGGATTCCTACCTTTCGAGGCAATTACGAAGATTGGCCTCAATTTTGTGACATGTTCATGGGGTCCGTAGACCGGCGCGAAAACCTCACTAGCTGCCAGAAGTTCCACTACTTGAAATCATATTTGGATGGCGAAGCCCTCAATTTAGTTAAACATATTGCCGTCACCGAAGAAAATTATGTTGAAGCGTGGGATAAGCTGGTAAATCGATACGACAAAAAGCCACTAATAACGCGATCATTTATTGCTGGTTTTTTGGCCTTGCCCAATGTCGCAACGTCTGGAGTGACCGCCCTACGCAAGCTAGCAGACGGAGCAGACGAATCCATTCGCGGATTACACGCGCTGGGCTGTGATCAGCGAGACCCATGGCTAATCCACATCTTGCTCCATAAATTGGATATGGAAACCCGACAATCTTGGGCTGAACGCCCAGAGGGATGCTCTAGCGAAGTGAAGATAGAGACATTTTTGGATTTCTTGTTCGCCAGATGCGACGCTCTGGAATCGTGTCAGACTACTCCCAAAACATACGGGAAACGCATCGCCAGCGTACACGTCGCCAGCGATGCCTCGAACTTGTCAGGAAGGGCTTGTGTTCTTTGCACACAGCCGCATTCAATTATGATGTGCACTCAATTTTTATCGTTGGACATACTCGATCGCCGATCAGTTGTAAAGCAAAACAAATTGTGCTTTAACTGTCTAAGCCCCAAACATGTTGCCAGGCAGTGCACTTCGAAATTCAGATGTCGACTCTGCAAAGGATCACACCACACTTTGGTACTCAAGACTCGCAAGGGGAACGTGTGCCCCACCCAACTACTACACCGGAGAGCAGCTCTACAACAACCGAAGCATTGACAACTGGGATTTCGAATTTTTCGGTCGAGACTGCATTTGTTGCTCGTTCGCAGACCCTGATGCCTACCATACTAGCTCAGGTGGTGGACAATTGTGGACGCCAGACGTTTTGCCGAATGCTGCTGGATTCGGGATCCACTATTACTTTGGCCACAGAGGCTTTTATTCAACGCATCGGAGCACCTCGTACACACGCACGTATTTCGGTGATTGGGCTTTCTACACAAGCCGCTGGCGTAACTCGAGGGTGTGCAAAAATACAATTGCAATCCCGAGTCTCGACGGATGCCCAGCAGATAAAGGTGCTGATTATGAGTTCCTTAACCACGTCAGTGCCAGCAGGAGAATTACACATCAGTAATTGGGAAGCTCTACAAGGACTAGCTTTGGCCGATCCCACCTTCGCCACCCCAGGAGATATCGATGTCATAATCGGATCGGATCAACTTTGGAGTTTCTTCACAGGCCAACGAAAATTGATAAGTAAACCTAATACATTCGCACTTAACACAATTTTTGGTTGGGTAATTGTAGGTTCGGGACCCTTGTGTAATGAATCCCCAAAGCCAGCGCAAGCTCATCATGCTCAAATCGATTTGGATGAGATGGTGAGAAGATTCATGGAGATGGATACAATCCAACCTAGTCAAGCCACTATTGACGCTTGTGATCCCGTGGAACAACATTTTGTCAACACTTACAAACGGGATGTGGTCGGCGTATATATTGTGGAATACCCGTTCAAGAAGGAAGTGCCGGCTCTAAGCGACCCTTCTCTACAGCAGTCGTTAAATCGATTCGCATCTTTGGAAGCAAAATTCCGACGGAATCCGGAATTAAAACGGCAATATTGTGCCTTTATGGAAGATTACCTACAGCGCGGGCATATGGAAGCACTCAAGGAACATCAACTAATCTTGCAAAAAAAACAATGTTGTTACCTAGCCCACCATGCACCAAAGCTGAAAGTACAACAACCAAATGTCGTGTTGTATTTGACGGATCCGGAAAAGATAACACCGGATGGTCTCTCAACGATCGCTTGCACATCGGTCCGCCTATACAGCGAGATTTAATCGGAGTCTGCCTGAGATTCCGACAATACCGATACGTTGTCTGCACGGATATCGAGAAAATGTTTCGGGGCATAAAGGTAGCCCAAGCGCATACCGATTTTCAGCGAATTGTTTGGCGAAATGACGAAAAGGAAAGAATTCAACACTATCGGTTGTTAACCGTCACCTACGGGTTATCACCCTCTCCTTTTTGGCAGTAAGGGTCCTTAAACAATTAGCGGAGGACCATCTGCATCAATATCCACGAGCAGCTTCATCTTTATTAACGGATGCATATGTCGACGACATATCAACAGGAGCAGACACAGAGGAAGGCCTCATCGAACTCAAGGATGAACTTGTGAAGCTGCTAGCGGAGGCTAAGTTTAATCTACGAAAATGGAGTTCCAATTGTAAAACTCTAATGGATTCTATTCCCACGGAGGACTGCGCTTACCAGCCATCCACAAAGCCGTCAAAAAATGTCAAAATATTGGGGCTGCTTTGGAATCCAGAGACGGACCTATTTTGCACACCGCCTCGATCGATAATTACAAACCCCATGCCTACCAAGCGGACAGTACTATCAGAACTTTCGAAGATTTACGATCCTTTGGGTATTGTATCCCCATCTACAATTTCGCTGAAAATATTATTTCAGGAGTGTTGGCTTTGCTCTCTAAGCTGGGATGAGCCTTTGAATGATCACATTACGAGGAGGTGGAGAATCTTAGCGAGCGAGCTGCCAACATTGTCTCAGTGTCGAATCCCTCGATACATTGCCAGACCTGCGGAATCAATTGAGCTGCACGGATTCGCAAACGCCTCTTCACAAGCAGTCGGAGCCGTTGTATACAGTCGGGTAACAACGGACGCCGGAGCCTGGATCACACTAATCGCTGGCAAGACTCGGGTAGCTCCAATAAAAACAATTTCTATACCGAGATTGGAACTCACTGCTGCTCATTTACTAAGTAAATTGCTAACTCTTATAAAGTCGTCTTTGTCGATTCCAATTACCGCTACCTTTTGTTGGACGGATTCTGAAATCGTTCTCCACTGGCTGACCGCTCCACCTCGACGATGGAACACGTTCGTGTGTAACAGAACCGCCGAAATCTTAACAGAGTATCCCAGAAGCTGCTGGAATCATGTACGCTCGGAAGACAACCCGGCTGATTGCGCCTCCCGAGGGCTGCTTCCATCAACACTGCTTGACCACAATCTATGGTGGAAGGGTCCAAGCTGGCTAGTGGAGTCGGAGTCACGTTGGCCGACCGCTACCAAAAAACAAAACATGCAGCTGCACCCAGCTGTACTTTGCGAAGAAAGATCCAAGGAACTAAACCTCACTCTAAAAGCGGATTCACATCCGGATATTATCGACAGTTTAATCCATAAACTTTCTTCTTGGAATCAACTACTGCGCGTTGTCAGCTATGTTTTTCGATTTATCCAACGCATACGCCCCAAAGGGATAGCCAATCATACTAATAGCTTACCATTTCAGATTGAACCTCAGAGCGGATACCTAACAGCTAAAGACTTGCAATACGCCCGAGAGAGGCTATTGAAGCACATGCAACTTACGGCTTTTCCACAAGAATACGATGCAGTCGGGAAAGATCAAAGACTGCCCAAAAAATCAAAATTGCTGAAACTAACTCCGTTTTTGGATGCTTCCGGACTACTGCCCATCGGAGGGCGTATTGACCGATCGGAGTTAACATTCAACGCAAAACATCCGATCATCGTCGCCAAGGAATCACCGCTGGCCTTGCTGATTGTGCGCTATGTTCACAAGGCTAATTTGCATCCTGGAGTAGACGCCACTTTTCATCAAGTTCGCCAGCAATACTGGATAATGGGAGCCCGGAACATAATTCGCAAGGAAGTCTTTCGCTGTAAGTCCTGCTTTATGACTCCGCGTGTCACAAGTCAGCAAATCTTGGCGGATTTACCCCTTCCACGCGTACCACAAAATCCTTGTTTCCGGCACACTGGTCTGGACTACGCGGGACCCATCTCAATCAAGGAAACCAAAGGTCGTACTCCCCGCATAGGCAAAGCCTGGTTTGCCATATTTGTGTGCCTGGCCACAAAAGCTATGCACATAGAAGTCGTAAGCGATCTCACAACGCAGGCATTTATTGCTGCGTTCAAACGTTTTTGTGCCCGTCGCAAAACACCATCCGATTTGTATTCCGACAATGGAACCACTTTCCATGGAGCCCGACGGGAATTGGACGAAATGCGCAAACTTGCTCAAGAGCGAGCTAAGGATGAACAATTGGCCGGTTTTCTGTCGTCCGAAGGCATAAACTGGCACTCATACCCCCGTCCGCACCACACTTTGGCGGATTGTGGGAGTCGGGCGTCCGGTCAATCAAGCTGCATCTGCGCCGAGTCGTAGGAGGAGCCGCACTCACTTTTGAAGAACTGTCAACCGTTCTTGCCCAAATCGAAGCTATCCTGAACTCACGGCCACTTACTCCGATCAGCGATCACAGCCTCGATTCATTAACTCCAGCCCTTTTTTTGGTAGGACAGCCGTACACTGCGGTGCCTGAACCCTCGTTTTTGGACTCTCAGATGAATAGACTGCAGCGATGGAATCAGCTTCAGGCCATGGTTCAAGGATTCTGGAAGCGATGGCACACTGAATACCTCACTTCTCTACAGGCACGTGGCAAGTGGAACAAGGAGACGGTGAACCTCGAAATAGGCAACCTTGTTGTTCTTAAGGAGCCTAATCTTCCGCCCTCGAAATGGATACTTGGACGCATACAAGAAGTACACCCAGGGCAGGGTTCTAAGGTCCGAGTAGTGACTGTCAAGACGGCCAATGGAGTCTACAAGCGCCCTATCACTAAGAACGCGTCGTTCAGGGGGGCCGGTATGGTTCAGAATTAATGTCATTTTGATTCTTAATAGTTGATTAAGTATTATGTTTAATTATTCTTCGTTAACTCCCGCTAAGAAATAGGAAACAGCCCTCACATATCGCATCGATATATCGATAGTGACAATGTAAATATCGTTAAGTTTATCACGTATCGCCACTAACAGGCGGGCACCAAGGCACTGAAATAACAATTGGAAAAGACCGGCAGCAGCAAACTTTGGAGGAATTTGCTACCAAATAAAAAGATTAATTTACAGTCCACTCCTTGTCTTATTCGGAAACATACACAAAAAGTTATGAAAACTAAGTTGAAACGATTATGATAAGATATATCGAAAAACTATACCGTTGAGAAATCAACATGGTTAAAGGAAAACGGCCTAAAAAGAAGGGTTTATCCTGCGACACATCAAATAAAATAGCCTGTGCGATGACCAGCACCGGCACCGCCCGAGTCAATGTTCTTAAGGTTTACTATTTTGTTCTCATTTGTAGTGTTTAAAATTCGGACGAATGTGGTTTGGGGATCTGAAATTGTATTTCCTATGAATATACCATCTTAAATTTCTTGATTTGGTATTAGGAAGGTTTTATTACTTTCGGTTAAATTTATTTTTCTAATTACTTCGGAGAGGGTTGGTATAATTTTTTCGTTAGTTTCTATGTTAAGAAGGATTGGAATTTTTATTGGAAATTTTAAGTTATCAGGTCTTAAAATGAAAACGTCCTTATCTTCATTGAAGTCCAATATATAATTAAATTTCTTTATGAAGTCTATTCCAATTATTCCGTCTACCGGTATTGAAAGTTATGTGGTATTATATAATTACTTGTACTTAATTCAATAAATGATAGTCCTATTGTAGTTATTGAGCCTTTGCCTATTTGTATAGTGTTATTGAAGTCCGTATCAATGAAGTTGTCGGAATTTTCTTTAATGAGAGAAATATCCGGAGCTTCCTCGTTTTCCGAGTTAGTTTGAGCCATTGTTCATGATGAACATAATCCATGAGCAATTATTAAAATATATGAACCACATAATCCTCAATAAGTTATTGTTAATAATCCAGCTAAAACAATTCCTATATGAGCTACAGAAGAGTAAGCAATTAAAGCTTTTAAATCTGTTTGACGTAGACATACTAATCTAACTAAAACTCCTCCAACTAATCTAATACTAATTCAAATAAATCTATATTTTAAATTTATTAATTGTAGAAAAGAAATAACTCGTAACAATCCATATCCTCCTAATTTCAACATAATACCAGCTAAAATTATTGAACCAGAAACTGGAGCTTCTACATGAGCTTTTGGCAATCATAAATTAACTAAAAATATAGGTATTTTTACTAAAAAAGCACATAATAAACAAAAATATAATAAATCATAATTAAATATATAATTATTTATTAAATAAAAATTTATAGAACCTGTTTTATTTATTAGATAAAAAATACCAATTAATATAGGTAAAGAAACTAATAATGTATAATAAATAAACACCCGCTTGTAAACGCTCAGGTTGATATCCTCATCCTAAAATTAAAAATAATGTCGGAATTAATCTTCTTTCAAAAAATAAATAAAATATAAATAATCTTATTCTTATGAATGTTAAAATTAATAATAATAATAAAATAACAATATTTAATAAAAATAAATTTTTATAATTATTATATGTATTAATTCTTTCTCTGGCTAATAATATTAAAGAACAAATTCATAAACTCAATAAAACTAACCCATAAGAAAGTATATCACATCCCAAAAAAAAGAAATTTCATATAATTCATAAAATTATTTATAATTAAAAAAATAAATCTAATAAAAAATAATATAATTTGTACCATTCAATATATTTGATTAATAAAACATAAAGGACTTAAAAATAATAAAAAAAATAATTTTTAACATTATATAATTCTAAAAGATTGAAAATAATCATTACCATGAGTACGAATTATAGAAACTAAAATAGATAAACCTAAAGCTCCCTTACAAACTCTAAATGTTAAAAATATTATTCTAAAATAACTTTCATAATTTAATATATTTAAATAAATAAATAATATAAAAATTAATATTAAAACAATAAATTCTAAACTTAAAAGTATTGAAATTAAATGTTTTCGATTTGATACAAAACAGAATAAACCTAAAATAAAATTATAGGTAAACTTCAATATAAAATTATAATCATTAGTTTTAATAGTTTAATAAAAACATTGGTCTTGTAAATCAAAAATAAGATTTATTCTTTTAAAACTTCTTGAGAAAAGAAATTTCTTTTTCATTAATCCCCAAAATTAATATTTTAAATAAACTATCTCTTGAAATTATTCAATTAATATTATATTCTCTAATTATTACAACTTCTATTATTTTTTAAATATAATTCATCCTTTAGCTTTAGGATTAACTCTTTTAATTCAAACAATTTTTGTATGTTTAATTTCAGGATTAATAACTAAAAGTTTTTGATATTCATATATTTTATTTTTAATTTTTTAGGGGGTATATTAGTTTTATTTATTTATGTAACTTCTTTAGCTTCTAATGAAATATTTAATTTATCTATTAAACTTACTTTATTTTCATTATTAATTTTAACAATTATATTTATTTTATCTTTTTTAATTGATAAAACTTCTATATCATTATTTTTAATAAACAATGAAATAGAATCAATTATTGATAAAAATACATATTTTTTAGAAAATTCTTTATCTTAAAATAAATTATATAATTATCCAACAAAATAGAATCAATTATTGATAAAAATACATATTTTTTAGAAAATTCTTTATCTTTAAATAAATTATATAATTATCCAACAAATTTTATTTCTATTTTACTAATAAATTATTTATTAATCACTTTTATTGTAGTAGTAAAAATTACTAAATTATTTAAAGGACCAATTCGAATAATATCTTAATCTATATATATAAAACTGTTCATTAAAAACTAAGAATCAACGCACAGCCTAAACTAATTAAATGACCCTATAAAAATTTTGTACCATTCAATTCTTAAAACACTAAACTGATTTGCTAAGATTTATTTTGGCCAGAGACATGCCCCCATTTTCTTCCAGTGGCAAAAAACCCCCAATTTCTATAAATAAATCTGGACGCTAAACGCGTTAATCAATCGATGCGATTTTTGGCCAAAATTAAGTCCTCTACATAATAAAGATTCTATTTAATTTAATATGGGATATTTTTATGTTTACTATTTTTATCGATTTTTGAAAATCTAAGAATCTTCCTCATTTTTTCCTAACGGCAAAAAAACACTGATCTAAGTCAATTAGCAATATGAAAATTTATCGAGGGAATCCTGATACTTTAAGGATTCATATGGTGGTTTTACTGAAGCTCTAGGTCAATTCTAAAAAAGTTACATTAGCCTAAAGTAGGAATAATAATTCCAACAAATTATATACAAGCATTGAACACCGAATGCATTCTCTCGCACTGTCTCACTCTCTCTCTCTCTCTGACTCTGTGTAGTACAATAATTGTGCGGCGGCTGATCTTGATTTCTTTTTAAAACTTAAAATTAAAAACTTAAAAGTAAATTAAACTTAACAATAAATTAACAATAAATTTAAATTAAATTATACCAGCAACACACACGAATAAAGCGTTCAAGCCGCTGGGCTTTGCGAAAAGGTCAGGGAGGGCAGTCATCTATATCTATATATAAAACTTATAATTTCTGTAAACAAAATCTGGACGCTAAAATAGGAAATGGAGATTATCCGACGCTTGAGGGCAAAATAAAATTGTCATCAAGTTTGGGTACTGTAGTAAGCACATTGGAAAAGCTTACTTCTAAAATTTTTCCTGATATTTCAGAAATCTTACATAAGTCATTGGACTGGTTATCAGAACGAGCCATTTTAACTTCAAGAACGGCAGAGCTGCTTCAATTAATGATCAGCTAATAAAATCATTTAATGGAGAGGAAGTTACATTCAAATCAATAGACTCTGTTACTGAGCCAGAAAATGCTGTACATTATCCTGTAGAATTTCTTTACAAACAGAATCCAGCTGGACTCCCATTGCATATTCTTTCGCTTAAGGTCGGAACACCAATTATGTTATTAAGAAACTTAAAACCCCCAAAATTATGCAATGGAACAAGATTGCAAGTGAAAACTCTTCACAAATTTGTTATTGAAGCCGTTATATTTACTGGCTGCGCCAAGGGAGAGACAGTATTCATACCAAGAATTCCCTTAACGTCATCAAACTTACCTTTTGAATTTAAACGCCTACAGTTTCCTGTAAAGGTTTGTTTTGTGATAACAATAAATAAATCACAGACTTTGAAAGTAGCTGGATTAGACCTTAGGGACGAGTGTTTCTCCCACGGCCAATTCTATGTGGCCTGTTCAAGAGTCAGCTCGGCTCAAACAAAGAATGTTGTTTACAGAGAGGTTTTAAAATAAGAATATATTAAAAATGTTTTAATTGTGGACTAGGCCTATTTGGGGAAACCTCCTTAAATAAAAACGCGCCGTATCCTTTACCTCCGGGTGGTGTGGAAATGGGGATTCATTTTAGTTTCAGTTATAAACTGAATGTGTAAAGAAAGAAAACCTCAATTACATTAAATTATATAGTTAATACTCTATTACTTTTAAATAAGAACTCCAGCTTTAAGATAAATGCGAATAAGGAATATACATATGTGGAGAGCTATCCGCAAAATATACAGACATATGTATCTACAATCAAAATTATCCACCGCAAGCAAAGCTGCGGGCACCTTGCTAGTTAATGAATAAACCTATACGAACTTCCCATCCTTTATTTAAAATTGCTAATAATGCTTTAGTTGATTTACCTGCTCCAATTAATATTTCTAGATGATGAAATTTTGTATCTTTATTAGGATTATGTTTAATTATCCAAATTTTAACAGGATTATTTTTAGATATACATTACACAGCAGATGCTAATTTAGCTTTTTATAGAGTAAACCATATTTGTCGAGATGTAAATTAAGCTGATGACTTTTTATCGGGCCAATCCGATATACGCGACCTACACGTTAAGTGGCAGCTCTTTGGATAGAATAACTCTTGTAAACGATCTTGGCGTTCTCTTGGACCCCAAACTAAAATTTTCTAATCACATTTCGTCCATGGTTAATAAAGCCAGAGGAGTGCTTGGATTTATTAAAAGGTGGTCAAAAGAATTCGATGATCCTTATTTGACTAAAACTTTATATATTTCGCTAGTCCGTCCGATTCTGGAGTATGGGTCTCCCGTCTGGAGTCCATAATACGGAAAACATATTGGTCATATTAAATCAGTACAAAAAAACGTTCTTCTTTTTGCTTTGCGGCGTCTAAGCTGGGATGAAAATCTTAACTTAGAAGGTAATTCTAGTAGACTTATGTTTATTAATTTACCCTTCCTAGCCAACCGTAGGACGATGCTTGGTACAGTCTTCATTTATAACCTTATACATGGTGATATTGACAGCCCCGACATGGTAAGTCGGCTAAACTTTTCTGTGCCAAGTAGATTAACTAAAAATTATATTCCCCTAACTTTAAATCATTGTAGATCTAACTATGCCTGGCATGAGCCTTTCAGAGTATTATGTTCTGACTATAATAGACTATTTCCTGTAATATCAAATCTTGACTCTCTGCCGCTCCTAAAACGATTAATACTTGCTTCATTGGCACAAGATTGATCTAACTAATACTTTTTTCCCCTGACCTTTACCTTTATTTTCCTATCTCGCGTCTATCTTATCGCGAATCGTGGCGTACGATACACGGCTGCGCCCCTCGGTCGGTTGGGCGGGTAAGTGGGCCGTGGGACTCCGCGCACAAAAAAAGAAAAAAAAAAAAAAGAAATTCTGGCCAGACACCGCTTAGGCCACCAAGTGAGCACCGCGCACACCAGCAGCGCCGCCAGGAGCGATTTTTCGCCACAGACAGGGTCGTCGCACACGTCAGACGCACGCCAGCTCAGCAAAACAGACAGGGTCGTTACACGCGCCAAGCACCAGAAAACCAGGGTCTCAAAACCAAGAAAACACACACGACAATAGGAAAACAATTTTTCATACGCACACGACTGCCGCCATAGTTTTGGTTGGGGCTCTCTCACCTCTATTTGCAACAGGGAACTTTTATCGTTCCATTTAAACGTGGCCGTCACCGACGACAGCACCGATCCTCGCCAAACCTCGGTTCGGCCGCACAGCGCCGTCGCCAGCCCTCGTTCCGGCCATCGACGCCGCGAATCCGCGCCGAATTTGTGTCCAGGCCGCGTAGCGTCGCCACCAACGTGGTCGGGAAGCCTCACCGACACAGCGCAGCGCTGCCAGCCCCCGTTCCGGCCATCGAAGCCACTGATCCCTGCCGGATTTGTGGGCGAGGCGACTCAGCGCCACCCACGTGGTCCAGCATCGCCATCGACGCAGCGCCGCCACCGACGCATAGCCATCACCGACGCAGCGCAGCTGTGTCAGCCCTCGTTTCCGCCACCGACGCCGCTGATTCCCACCGGATTTCGGACAGGCCACTCAACGTCGCTCCAACGTGGTCGTGGACCATCCCCGACGCAGTGCAGCTTTGCTAGGCCTCGTTACGGCCGCTTCGTGCCACAGCACACGTGGTTGTTGGCCATCAACACCATTCAACATCGCCACTAAGCCTCGTTTCGGCCACTCTACGTCGCCGCCAACGTTGGACGTTGGACACCGACGCCAAGGATACAAGAACTGGACATCAAAGACTACCCGGGAACCCACGCCGGACGACAACCTGGAGGAATTAGTCGTAGCAACCGGATGTGAGGAAAAGCCGACCACCATGGGCGTTCGCTGGATCTCATATCGCCGGAAAGAGGAACTGCAGGGACTCCTCAAGGAGTTCGGATTAGAAACGGCGGGAACGGTAGCCGAGCTGCGAGCACGACTAGCCGACTTTATCGGGAAGACAGAGCACGGCCAGACAACGCTGTCTCGACTCGCACAGCTAGAAGCCCTCTATCCCGAGGCACCATCCGCGAAGGAAATGCAATCACGGTCCACGTCCCCAATGCCAGAAGCAGGGGGCATGAAGCTGATCTTACCCGGGCGGTCATCCTCACCAGACGCATGACCACCAGCACGGAAGCCCAGAACGCAACCACGACCTCCACTGACCGAGCACCGCGCGACGCCATATCCGCAGCGGTACTGACCGAGAAGCTACGGAGCTGGGGAATCCTCTTCGACGGACAAACGGACCCGGTCCATTTCGTAGAACGAGTCGAGGAAGGAGCAGCCTACAACGTCCGGATCAGCGACGTACCCAGAGCCATCTCTATCTGGAAGAGCGGAAGGCTGGTACCGAGCCTATCGCATGCACTCCGTGCCATGGCTCCTATTTAAGACCGAGTTCTTGGAGTTCTTCCTGCCTCCGAGGTACTTTCAAAGGTTGGAGGACACGATCCGCACCCGGTATCAACAACCGCAGGAGCCATTCAAGAACTTTCTTGTGGACCTGAGACTCATGATGCAGCGCGCGAAGTGCACTCTGGCAGACGAGCTCGAAAGGATATATGAGAACTTGTTGCCAGAGTATCAGCTCTTTATCCGTCGCCACGAGTTCTCCACCCTCGAAACGTTGACACAGCTCGCCACCGCATATGAGATCGCACGGGATCGGGACACGATCCGGCACGCCGCCCTCGCCCACTTCGCCACCATGGGGTCGGACCAAGCACATAGGTCACCATCATACCATAGGACTATGACTGCAAGAGAACTCAACGCCGTCCCCCTGCCCATCGGGGTTATGAATCACATGATCTCCGACGAGGACAGCCGGCCGGTGGACATACAGCCTGCCTGCCGCCGCTGCACAGAGGTAGGCCACTTCGCCAAAGAGTGCACTCGGCCGCCCCGCCTATTCTGTTGGGATTGCGGACGCAGAGGCGTGCGGACAGTAAACTGTTGTCGGCAGTCGGGAAACGGACAGCTTCCCCGCTCAAATTGGGAGCGGCCGGGGACAGCCAGCACACTTCCCAACCCGTAAAGCCACCACTTCGACTGGAGGACGGGCGGATAGTAGCGACGATTAGCATCAACGGACGACCATTTCTGGCCACGCTGGACACTGGAGCGTCGCGCAGCTTCGTAAGCGAGCGAGTGGCCCAAACTCTCCACCACCACCAACAAGAGGGCAGTGCGAACGCGGATCTCTTTGGCTGACGGCTCCTCCCAAGAAGTCACCAAAGCCGTGTGGGCACGCGTCAAACTGGACCGGCAAGAGGCCGAGCTACCCCTCCTGGTGTTACCCACGATCCTGGACGACGTTATCCTAGGGATCGACTTCTTGTGCGTCATCCAGGCGTCCCTGATCTGCGGTCGCACTTGCTTGCGGCTCTTTCCGGCGCCCCCTCGAGATGCAACGACGATAACCGCGCCCGAGACACTGCCTGCAGACCCGACAGCCACGAACCCACCCCGCGCGGGTGTCGTAATCGGTGGACACCCACGGGATCCACTCCAGCCGTCAAGTGACGCCACAGCGTCATCGGGCTCCCGGGCTGTGTTACCATCGAACTCTAGAGCCATCAAGGATGCAACCTCATTGTCATCGCCATCGTCGCCAAGGGCCGCCACGGCCCCATCGTCACCGCTGCCGTGTCCAAGGGCCACCACGGCCACCTCATTGTCATCGCCATCGTCGCCAAGGGCCACCACGGCCACCCCATCGTCATCAGCATCGTCATCGCCGTCTCCAGAAACCACCACGGATGCACCCGCGTCGCCATCGGCATCGTCGCCGCCACCGGCTGCAAGGGCCGTCACGGCCCCATCGTCACCGCTGTCGTCGCCAAGGGCCACCACGGCCACATTGTCATCGTCGCCAAGGGCCACCACGGCTACATCGTCATCGTCGCCAAGGGCCACCACGGCCACCCCATCGTCATCAGCATCGTCATCGCCGTCTCCAGAAACCACCACGGATGCACCCGCGTCGTCACGGCCCCATCGTCACCGCTGCCGTGTCCAAGGGCCACCACGGCCACCTCATTGTCATCGTCATAGTCACCAAGGGCCACCACGGCCACTTCATTGTCATCGTCATCGTCAACAAGGGCCACCTCGTTGTCATCGTCATCGTCGCCAAGGGCCACCGGAGATGCACCCTCGTCGCCATTGTCATCATCGCCAAGGACCGCCACGGCCACATCGTTACCGCTGCCGGGTTCAAGGGTCACCACGGCCACCTCATCGTCATCGTCGCCAAGGGCCACCACGGCCACATCGTCATCTTTGCCGTCTCCGAGGGCCGTCACGGCCACATCGTCGTCGCCAACGTCCCCGGACTCTCGAGCGGTACCAGCCGCACCCTACCGGCCTCCAGGACGACCGGGTCCACCTATGCCATCCGACCCCCCGCCGCCTGCGGTTACCGGAGGGGCCAGCAAGTACGGGTTGACTCCACTAGCGGATGCAAAAGTGGCCCGTGAGAGAAACCCGTTCCGAAACCAGGCCAGTCACGATAAGCCTACGGCAAATCTCGCCACCATCGCTGAATGTCTGGAAGAACAGCAGCCACAGACACTCACCGGCGAGCCTATGGAACCCCGAACCCTAGCGTTCCTCGAGGAGGAACTGAAGCAATTCGACGGATTGGCCAGGGTGACCCACATCGCGGAGCACCAAATTGTCATGCGAGACGAAAAGCCACTGAAGCAGCGGTATTTCCCAAAAAACCCGGCCATGCAGCAGATCATCAGTGACCAAGTCGATGAGCTACTCCGGGATGGGAGGATCGAACCATCACGGAGCCCGCATAGTGCTCCCATAGTCCTGGTAAGGAAGAAGACTGGGGAAATACGAATGTGTGTCGATTTCCGGCAGTTAAACCCACACAGCGTGCCGGATGCGTACCCGCTTCCGCGCATCAACCACATCCTGGAGCGCCTGCGGTACGCACGCTATATTTCGACGCTGGACCTGAAAAACGGCTACTGGCAGATCCCAATGGCGCAGGAGAGTCGCGCTTGTACCGCATTCACCGTGCCTGGACGAGGATTGTTCCAGGGGCGAGTAATGCCGTTTGGATTACATTCGGCCCCAGCGACGTTTCAAAGGGCCCTGGATAGCGTCATCGGGCCGCACCTAGAACCTTACGCTTTTGCCTACCTAGACGATATCATCGTCACAGGAGCTACGCGGGAGGAACATATGCAAAACCTCAAGGAGGTCTTCAAGCGGCTTCGGAATGCCAACTTACTTCTGAACCGGGCCAAGTGCAAGTTCTTCTGCCGAAGCCTAGTATACTTGGGGCATGTGATCAGTGAGGCCGGTATCCAGACCGAGCCGGACAAGATCGCGGCCATAAAGGGGCTATGGTATAGGCGATTCGTACCCAACTTCGCCGCCATAGTGCAGCCGATGTCCACGTTGCTACGGAAGGGGAAACGATGGCTCTGGGAGGAACCACAGCAACTCGCGTTCGAAGATCTGAAGAACAAACTCACCGAAGCACCGGTGTTGGCATACCCGGATTTCAACCGGAAGTTCCAGTTGCAAACGGACGCCAGCGACTACGGGCTCGGAGCAGTACTGACGCAGCAAGCTGAAGAAGGCGAACGAGTGGTGGCGTACGCTAGCCGGCGACTGGTGAAATCCGAGGAAACCTACTCGGCCACCGAGAAAGAATGCCTCGCCATCGTCTGGGCCATTTGGAAACTCCGGTGCTACCTGGAAGGGTATCGGTTCGATGTTATCACGGACCATTTAGCCCTGAAATGGCTGAATACCATTGAAAACCCGACCGGACGTATCGCTCGCTGGGCGCTGGAGCTCTAGTAGTTCCAATTCGACGTGCACTCCAGGAAGGGTAACCAGAACGTGGTCGCTGATGCACTGTCGCGCCAACCACTGAACACGCTCCACCAGCTACAAGAAGCATTATCACCATGCAAGTGGATCCGATCCAAACTGGAGCAAACCGACACCCAACCGGAAAAGTTTCCGGACTACGCCAGAGAGAACGGACAGCTGTACCGCCACCTCGGCGACCCAGCACCCGACGAGGGCATCAGCCCATGGAAGCTGTGCGTTCCCACGGAGCATCGACGACACGTGCTGGAGGAGTGCCACGACCACCCCTCGGCAGGGCATCTAGGGATCCGCAAGACGATCCGACGAGTTGGACAGCGCTATTTCTGGCCTGGAATGCATCGGGACGTCCGACGACACGTAAGGTGCTGCGAGACCTGCCAGCGGTTCAAGGCGAGTCAGCTCAAGCCCGCGGGGAAGATGCTCACCCGTCGCCCAGAGGAACCCTTCACAATGGTCAGCGCAGACTTCATCGGACCCCTACCCCGGTCTCGTCGCGGGAATACAATGCTGCTGGTCTGCCTGGACGTCTTCTCGAAATGGGTCGAGATCATACCGCTGCGGAAGGCGACGACGGCCCAGCTGGAACTGGCGTTTCGAGAGCGCATCCTCTCCCGATTCGGAACCCCACACACGCTGATATGCGACAACGGCGCGCAATTCACGAGTCGAGGGTTTAGGGTACTCTGCAAACGGTCCGGCGTCCAGATTCAGTACACGGCTCCGTACTCGCCGCAACAGAACCCGACCGAGCGTGCGAACCGGACGATCAAAACTATGATCGCCCAATACACCGCGGACGACCAACGATCCTGGGACCAGCTACTGCCAGAGATCTCGCTCGCAGTGAATTCCAGCATCTCGGACAGCACGGGATTTAGCCCCGCCTATTTAGTCCAGGGCCGCGTGCTACGCCTGCCGGGGGCCTGGTACGACAAAGTGACGCCGAGCTCAAGTACCACGCCACAGCCACCCGAAAACCGGGCTAAAAGATTACAGGAGGCATATGCTATCGCACGAGAGAACAACGAGCGGGTATCCCAGGAACAGCAGCGGTACTACAATTTACGGCGGCGCGCTTGGCGACCGTTGGTGGGATCATGGGTGCTGGTCCGTACCCATCACCTGTCCAAGGCCAGCGAGGGATTCAACGCCAAGTTGTCTCCGAAGTACACCGGACCATACAAAGTGGTGAAGTTCCTGTCACAGAACGTAGTGAGCCTACAACTGCGGGGCTCTAAGAAACGGCGGACTGCCAGTCTCCCAGATCTCAAAGAGTACAGGACCGGAGAAGCCGACGACGAAGAAGATACAGCGAACAACGAGGCAGAGCCATACACAGAAGCGTTCGCCTCCGAACCCCCAAACGTGGATCCAGAAGACTCCCAAGCTCTGGACGACCAGCAGGAGACACGCGGCCAGGAGAAAAACCAGGATGCCCAAGTCACTGAGCAGCGTACCCAGCCCAATAAAGCCACCCATCGACGAGTACACATCGAATAAACCAACATCGAGCAGGGTCACGTGAGTCAAGAGGGGCACCCGCGCTGCCATAGTTAGGTTAAGCCGCCAAGTAAGCTAAGAACTCTGAACTTGTAATCTAGAACCATAAGTATCTCAAGCCGCACTATAGGTAGGATTTACACAATAAGACCTAAGCTAATACGTTACATTTACTAGCACACCGTCACTATGTCCGACAACGAGGAGTATGAATACCGCCCAGGGAGCGACTCCACCCGCTCTCTCTCACCACCAGCCGTCACCAACAGCACCGACTCCGGGCTATCGGAGTACGCGGAGCGCGCCGCACCGCCACCGTTCGACCCGGCCGGGACACCGCCGCCTCCACCTCTTGTCCACGACGGAGACGCCGACTCGACCCGTCGTACGAATGCGAGGTGAGCAGTGGATCGAACGGACCACCAAGGCAGGAGGAGGACCCACCAGCTTGAGATGTTGAGCCCGACACCAGGGGGCTGACTACAGCGAGACTGGCGCGGTTAAACGTCGCAGGATCCCCAGCAGTCGGGTACAGCACGTCCTGCTACCTGGTGACCGCTTGGCTGGAGAGCGTGGTGACGCCGGCATTCGCTGAGGGGTTTGAGGAGAGATGCGTCCAGGAGAGTCGGGCCTGGGTACCACACTCGGCACCGTCTACAGACGACTCGTCCGTCGGAGGGGATGGCCGCTTCGCGACTGGAGGCCCACCCGTGCCCCTTCAGTGCTCGCTAGCACAGGCCAACGACGCTTGGGCCGATTACGCAGCCCGGCCTCGCACCCCCACCACCTCGAACGCCTCAATCCCACACCGGACTGCCCGACGACGCGGGAAACGCAGCCTGAAGAAGCCGAAGCCAGGACCCCGAGTCCCCAGACGACCGCAGCGCAGAACGGGCCACTTCCAGCTACCCCGGGAAGGGGAATCCCCGAGGTGGGAAGCTCGAGGGTGCAAGACCGGCACCCAGAACGGGAGGCCAGGCAAGCAACGCCACTGCCCGCCTCCCCTGAGAGCCCTCGGACACCGATTCCTAGAGAAGCCACCCTAGACAGACTAATCCCGCTCACTCCAGGGAGCAGCATCCCGAGAGTGGAGATGATCAGCTGGCTCGATCCCCACCAGACGACACGGAGGATGCCGACATCATAGACCTGGGTCTCTTCCCGGCCGGACCCGAGGAAGACGCACTCCTGCAGGCGTTACGGGAACACCCGGGAGTAGAGCAAATCCTCGACGAGGAGGATTGGATCGTCGCACCGGCAGAGTGGAGGGTGGACACGAACGGGCGTCGTCTCCCCCGCGCCATCGTGGAGTACGTGGAGACTCACGACCGCACGAACATTCGTTTCCTGCGGAACCACCAGGGACACCGATTCCGCGTCGCGATCACGGCCCGACGCGGCATTGCCATCTCGCTTCGCCACCCCGACGTAAGGGGGGTGTGAGGCACCGTAGAAGCTGCCCCACATCCAGCGGATAACAATGTACATATTCATACAAATATTGGTAGATAATAAGATAATAATGATAAGATAATAATTTAGGATGTACATATTGGTAGAGAATAAGAAAAAGAACTGGTACTAAGTTAGGATAGGCCACGGAGGCAGGCAAGAAGCCAAAAGAGCCGTTAAGTTCAAAACTTCGGCCGTTAGCCGGTAGTTCAAACAGGCGTTATTTAATGTATTAGTTAGGATCTCAGCTGATCAGGCACTCTACCCAGCGAGTTAGGCGATCTACACACGATCAGATTAGGCGACCCACGCACGGTTCCAGTGTTGAGAAGCGAGAACCCGGCTGGCTATATAAACCCGGCGGCTGCTAGTCCAGCTCTCTTTCATTTGCCACCAGTCAAAGACCCAGCATCGAAGCAGAGAGAACCACGCAAAGGGACACGCAGGACACCAAGGACCCGCAGGACATCAAGGAATCAGGACGAAGGACCCTAGTGAGTAGAGTGCGAGAGATAGGGAGAGACCGGGAAAGAGAATAGTGCGGCTAGGGAAAATATACAGATAGAAATGAGGAAGATAAGCCCACAAAGATAATCAAGAACAATAAAACAAAAAAAACACGGACAATAAGAACAGCGAACATACACCGAGTGTGATTTATTTCTTCCCTGACCCTCAAAGCCCTGATCCGCGTGTGCTAAAACAGTGGCCTAAGCCAAGCCGGTTGCGTTTTCGAGAAGATTCCTCTGCGCAACTGGACTTTGGTGGCAACCACGTGCACAGACGTGAAGGCGTGCAAGTACGGGTTTTCTTTCCGCTTGCATAGCTTCCCGTCTCGGTTTTCGACCGAGCACACCCATCCCGAACAGTGGGAGCCTGGCCCGGAACTGGGAGCGCTGACTTCTGTCCATGTTTAGAGACGATTCCTCTGCGTGGGCGTGAAACAGCGCCCCAGGCGGCGGGAGTTGACACAGTGGTACGGCCAATTTCCCCCTCCCACTGTGCCTCTTCCGGCACGCACGTGACGGCGTTCACTCATTCGCGTCTGGCCCAAATCCGAGTCCCAAATGCCTGCTCTGACCCGACCCACCGCGCACATCGGCGACGGTGTCCAGGTTGCCCGCCTCTCCTCATCCCCGCTTATTTACAAATTCGATTGTAAAGGATCCTGGGGAGACTGCGCTCCATCCCAGCCGTAGAAACATCCTTACAAGCTATCAGTAAGAAAACTGGGAATCAACGCACAGCCAAAACCACTGATTAACATTATTAATTTGCATTTTTATTACATTCTAATAACTTTAAACTGATTTGCTAAGATTAATTGGGGCTCCCCAAGTGGCCCCAATCGCTTCTAATTGGAAAAAAGGTCCATTTTCCTTTCAAAAATTCTGGACGCTAAACCGTTTAACTAATCGAATGTGTGTTTTCGCCCAAAAATAGTTTAAGACATTTAAAAAATATGACCGCTTTAATTTAAGGCTTTTTACTATTTTTAACACCCGTTCTAAAATTAAAATTTTGCCAAAAATACCTTTATACGTCCAAAAATGGCACTTCTAAACTGAGTATCAAAAATTTCTTCGGTAAAGTTTTTCCTTAAGCGTTAACGATACATTTGATGGTTTCACCAAAGCTCTAGCTATCTTCTAAACAAAAAAATCTTAGCAAAAAGTCAATTTATTATCAAATTTAAGTGTCTCCATAAGCATCATCCGTTTTCTGCCTGCATATTGCTATCTCTCACTGCATTCAATTCTTAACTTCAATTTTTAACTTTTTACTATTTTTAATACCCGATTATAAAGTAGCCGTCTTATCCAGCATACGCTTGCATATATATATCTCCATCTCTTTTCCACCCCCTGACTCTGCTTTATGATTGTCATATTTTTCTTCGAAATACCGTGACAAAAAATAATTAAAGTTGGTATAACTATATTTTCGCAAACCCAATACCAAATAGTAATTTCTTGAATATGTTCAAAAACAAATACACTCAAAAGAATGAAATATACATATGCAAAAGCCCACACAGAAATACACACACGTATTCGATCAACCAAGGGAATTCTTTCTTTTATTTATAAAACTTAATATTTACCTAAATTATTTATTTGTTCATTTATGTATTTATAAACTCAATATTGATTTCTCATGTACATATGTGCATCTTTTCTTTTATCAGGTCTGTAATCGGGTAAGTAAATATAATTATAGTGTTATTGAATTAGTTGCCAAAGTTCATTGGTTTTAACATAGGTGGAGTTCTGTCGTTAAAGCTTATATCAGTGTGTGAAAGTTATCAGTGTTTTGTCTGTTGAAAAACCCACGGTTTTTTGCTATGCAGACTGGTAAATACAACAACAACAAATAGTTGAAGATTGTTTTTCATTTTTTAATTTTTCAATTGCCAAAAAAGCTTCTCTGATCGTAACATTGGGGAGTTACTGACGCTCTGCTTCCATCCCCGTAGATAGCTGATGAGTCTGAGGTGACGTGCAGACGAAACTAGCTAGTCCTATCATAGTCGGGTTCACTCCCCAGGGAGTGTAAGTGTGATGAAAGTTAAGTGGAATAAATCATTGTGTTATAGAAGAAATTAAAATATAACCAACGTATGACTTCGAGTAATTCAATAACACTACAATTATTGTTTAACAGGTCGATACAAAACTAACGTAAGTAAATATAAATATTAGGGGCTAGAATCGACGAATATTTTATTTAGCAAAATAAAGATTAGCAAGCAAATACTTGGAAATATATGTATAAATTAATTAGTTCCTTATTCAGGTTTTTACTTAAGACGCGCGGTACTGCGCGAATGAGAAGACTTAGGTTTCGAGAGGCGATGACCGTCGCGATTTATTTCCAAAATTCAACTAAATACTAAGTACATAAATAACGAATGCTAGCCCTATGCCCTGAAAGTGCTGACCCGGCGCCCCGTGTCTTGTGTTGGATAGCCGTCGGTTGCGTCGCAGTGCATTGCCCGCTGATAGCGCTGACCGAAGCTTGAGCTTCTGGTACCGTCGTTGTGCAATATCCGCAGGTGTCGCTGGCTTTGCATTATTCTCATGCCGGCTACGCGTGATCAGCTTGGCAACTTCTCTGTTGCCGGGTGACCGTGTTAACTCCTCCCCCGCTTAGATGAAACACGTTCTCGGACTTCTTGAAACCGTCAATAATAACTTGAAGGTCATGCTGGCGACGAACTCGCTGGCGTCTTTGGTAGATCTTGAAAATGATAAAGCAGATGGCGAAGAAAGCGGTCGCGGCCACTCCATATATTATAGGCCGGTTTACCAGTTTCTTTTCCATTTCGCCAATGTATCGTAGGTTTTCCATGTTTAATTTCAGTTGTCCACTGACCGTAGCTGTTCCGTCATTGAGAATAATAACGCCGTCATCGATGACTGTTAGTGGCTCGAGGTGGCTGCTGCGAGTCGAACAGTGTGCGTTGCCTCCTGAGTGGAGTTGTTGTGCGCATGTTGCATAGGGCATTGCTCTGCAGAATGTTGTCGTAAGGGTAGCGCTGCAGTTTCCAATCGGCATGATTTTGTTACCGCAGTCAGCTATACTATTGCCTTCAGCAAAATTAAGAATAGTGCCGTTGTGTTCAACGGGGTGCAAGATTATTTTCTTACAAGCTATGTAGGGCTTAGGATATTTTAATATAAAATGTAAAAAGTTATTATTTAATAAAACTTTAATTTGAGCTACTTCCATTAAATCGGTTATAGCAACATTTGTGGAATGTTCATTGATTAAATTTTGTAAGTCATTTGAGTGTAAAATCGCGGGGTTGATTATTCCAATTTTTGCAAGAGTAACCGACAACATTAAGGCTTCGAGTTCGAAAATAATATTTCTATTTCTTGATAGCAAGTTCTCATATAAAATTTCTGTATTTATCTGTTTTGCTTTTGCATTTTTTACTAAAATGTTTACCGTGTTCGTTAGGATGTTTATTTGTTCCTGGGTCTTTGTGTTAATATTTATTTGTCTATTTTCTGATTCTGTGAGTTCTTTCTGCCTAAATTTAATGTTCTCAAAGTCATCAAAATCTGTAGTACCGGCTACGATTTTTAATGCGGTGCCTAATAAATTTATGCTTCTAGCGTGTCTATGATGAACATTTACGGTATCTATGAGAGTCTTATTGTGTCGTAAATCTGAGTCTAATATCTGCCTCATATGTGACTGGGGGAAATGGTTTCTCATTTCTTCTGTTTCTTTAACTATTTCCGAGTACATGGTTAAGTTGGATGAGTGTTTGAGGTATTGGAAGTCTCTCCAAATAGTCACATGCCCGTCTATGATTGGTATGTAATTTGAGGTCGTGTAGTCGGTCATTTTAGCTGCTATTGGTACGGCGAGGAGTAGAATCATTCAAATCCTAGTGTGTCGAAGAAACTAAAAAGAAAAATAAGATTTATTGTAATTACCTCAAATTGTCCTTATGGACCACCCTCCCTTTTATTAAGACTGTGGTCCCCAAGTCTGCTTCGACGGTTTCCTCAGAATACAAATCTGAAAGTTTGTTTCCCAACCTCTTATTTGATTTCACAAGAACCTTGCCTCCTACCTGAAAATTTCTGTCTTGTCTTGTTTTGTTCAATCTTTGTAGTTGAATGTTCTGGGCATTTAAGACTTTATCCCTAATTTCTGTGTTAAGCTCAAGGTCGATGAGTGTATTATGTCAATGGGTCTTTTATTTGTTACTGAGTGAATAGTTCTATTGTATTCTATAGCCGCGAGAAGTATTAATTCAACAGTGTCTTCAATACTTCTTTCAATTTTTAAGCACCGTGCAATTTCTGTCAGTGTACTGTGGAATCTGTCCACTTCTCCGTTCGATGTACTATGAAGTGGCGGTGCTTTAACGATTTGTACGTTAAACCGGTTACTTAAAAGGGACTTAATTGTTTCGGATTTAATAGAAGGCTTATTATCGCAATATATTGTTTTTGGTCGTCGATAGATATTTATAAGTTGTAAGATCGCGGTTTGTACGTCTGCAATGGTTCTGGAAGCAATTGGTTGGAGAATTGAAAATTTTGAAAATTTATCTACACAAGTAAGAAAGTATTTTTTGTCGGTCGAAAATATGTCAATATGTAATATTTCCCCCGTGTATGAGGGAATAGGTGTTTCCCCAAGAATCTGTTTCTGAGGGTGTCGATCATATTTTGCCTTCTGGCAAATTTTACAATTGGCGACGACCTCATTTGCCATATGAGTCATTTTGGGAAAAAAATAGTCCTGCATAATCTGCTTCACATTTTCCTGTCCAGCTCTATGAGCCCTGTTATGTTCTGACACAGTAATTTCTTTTTGTTCGTTTTTGTCTAAGATGTCGGTCACCATGCGGTTTGTGTAACGAAAAGTGGTTGTCGGAAATGTTTCTATTAATTTATGCTGGATAAATGCCAATACTGGCAGTTCGCAAAAAATTTCAATGACTACGTCCTTCTTGACCACATCACATATTTTCTGCATAAGTGTTTCTCTATCCGAGAAATATAGGAGATATCGAGTCTTTTCACCAAACATAATGACTGTTCTAACTGAAGCAGTTCCGCTTTCTTCTATTATTATTTGGTTCCGAAAGCAGTTGACCGGCTTGTCCGTTTTTTCGATGGTGTAGGTTAGTGATAATTCGCACAATACATAATTGTGGCAATATCTGACTGCGCATCTTCTTCTAGTCGGGACAGCGCGTCAGCAACGTAGTTCTCTTTTCCTGGTTTGTAAAAAATTTGTGCATTGTGCTCG
Organism: Drosophila fuyamai; assembly: GCA_018153365.1. Lineage (NCBI taxonomy): Eukaryota > Metazoa > Arthropoda > Insecta > Diptera > Drosophilidae > Drosophila > Drosophila fuyamai. The sequence continues at coordinate 49,680 of JAECXW010000469.1, read as the reverse complement.
TCAATGAAAGCTTTCCAGCGCTTAATTTTTGCGTTTGGATTGCGATAGTTCCCTGTCTTTTAAAGTTCGTGATATCAGGTTATGGGTTTTCCGACCTGTGATAAGACTGCTCCCAAACCGAAAGACGAAGCATCTGTCGTTAAGTGAAAGGTTTTTTTATAATTTGGATATAATAACATTATGTTTTCTGACGCGAGAACATTCTTAAGCTTCTCAAATGCCTGGCGCTGATGTTCATCAAAGTTAACGGGTATTTTTTTTGACCTCCGCTTACTTTGCCATTCTCTCCTTTTAGAATGTCACTAATAGGTTTTGCAATAGATGCAAAGTCCTTAATAAAACACCTATAGTACTTGCTAATCCAAGGAATGATCTGACATTAAATGGTGTGGTTGGTTGCTCGTAGTTACGAATTGCATCTACTTTGCTAGGGTATGTTCTTATGCCTCCTCGTGAAACTACGAAACCTAAATACTCTACGCTTTCTTTAAAGAAATTAGATTTTTCACGCGAAACCCTCATGTTGGCCTCGTATAATTTGTCCAAGACCCATGCTATGTGTTTCACATGATCGTGCATATTTTCTGAAAAAATAATTACGTCACCGACATAAACATAGCATGATTTCCCTATTTGTTCTCTGAGCACATCGTCGATGGCTCTCAGAAAAATGCTGGGTGCATTCTTCAATCCAAAGGGCAGTCTGCAAAATTCATATTTCCCATTTCCTACCGAGAAGGCCGTTTTCTCTCTGTCGTTTTCGGCGAGAAGTATCTAGTGGAAACCAGACTTCAAATCCAATTCAATCCCCTGTGCGAATTCCCAACATATCCTGGAATTTTTCTGAAATTTCCCGGGTTACCTCAATATCCTCAACCTTTGTAAAATTAACATTTGCACATTTTAAAAATTTTATTTCTTCCGCACTGCTATTAGTTATTAATTTCTTGTCTTTTAGGTCGAGTACGACATCAGTTTTTTTTAGTAAGTCTTCCGATTATTCCATCAAAGGTCGTTAAGTTCGGTAGTAAGAAAAATGTTGTAGTTGTGTTAAAAAGGTGCATCATACATTTTTTATTATGGTGTTGTGACCATGAATTGATTTTACAGAAAATGGTTTATTTACGTAAATAATGTTTTTTAATTCTTTTATAGGCTTGATATAATTTTTGGAAGCCCCTGTGTCTATCAAAAGTTTGATTTTCCTCCCTGCGATATCCCTATCTATGAATGGGAGCAGGGAGTTATGCCTAAAAAATTTATTTCGTCATATTCTACAAGGTCATCGTCTACATCTTCTACTTCTTCCTCTGCTACTGTGGGGTATTCGTCATTGTTTTCGTTCGATAAATCGTTGTCTAACGCTAAATGGTTTATTCTTTGATGTTTCGGTCCTGTGTACTATTATTAGGTCTTTTACTTGCCAGTCCCTGGTTATTGTAAGCGTTCGCTTGGAAATTTTGTGGACTTGTCTGCCATTGACTGTTTTGGGGCTGTCTTTAAAACGGACCACTTTGTTGATTTTGAGTTGGCTGTCTAAAGCGAGATGAGCTATCGACGTCCATTGGCTGTACCGGATCTTGTCTAAGTGGCTGTCTTGGCCTTTTATTAAAATGGGGGTTTTTACCCTCCGGGTGGAATCTAGATTCTGTTACCGTATTTCTTTCTCTGTCCAGTTGTCTCTGTTCGGACCTTTGGAGGTGTGTCGAACGACGAAAGAACCATATCGGCTGAATTTTTTATTTTATTTCTTAGTATCCCTAAAGCTTGGTAATGTTTGGAACTACCATCGTATTTTTCGTACACTTTATATGCGGTGTGCGCCGCTTTTCTCCATGAGACGTACGTCTCATTTTTACCCTCGAAGTCCGGCAGGGACTTCATAATATCTAAGGTCTCATTACATGTAAAACTTATTCTGATCTCTGCATCTCTGTATGTTTCTACTTCTGGTGTACCGATATTAACACCACATAGGCGCTTCTGAACGTCCTGTAATTTTTGTTCGAAATTTTTTTCTTGTGCGGCGAGTGCGCTCGCAACTACGCCCTCTATAATGGCCTTTAATTGGTCGTTGGTCATTGCCATATTTAAGTTGTTTTGGTCTACTTGAAAATTTTCCGCGCTTTTTAACTTTCGGAATTCTTTTAACAATTCTTCTATCTCACTATCACTCATATGTTTTAACACAAAGAACAAAGAAGTTTTTTCCCACTGTATTTAATTTCTTTGTCGGAAAAAATAAAAATTTTGAAAAATTATTTCCCGAGCTTGTGCCTTTTTTATTTTTGAGTCTCTTGAAATATTTTTATAATCATATATTTATTTTTTTATATTTTATAATTGTCAAAATTACTTTTTGAAAAATATTCTGATTTAAAAAAATTCTGGGAAAAATATCAATGAACACTCCACTTACATGGTTTTTATTTAATTGTAAAAAAATTAAATTGCTGCTGATGCTCGTGTTATCTTCCTTCTTTTAATTGCTGCTGCCGGTTCCTTTGTGGTACGACGGAGTTGGCGAATTGGTTTTTAAAATGTCTTTATTTTTAACTGTTCGAGGGTCTTACGAACGTGTTTTTATTTTATTTTTTATTTTAACGACGGATTGAGGGTCTTACGAACGCGTTGGGTGCCAATTAATTAGTTCCTTATTCAGGTTTTTACTTAAGACGCGCGGTACTGCGCGAATGAGAAGACTTAGATTTCGAGAGGCGATGACCGTCGCGATTTATTTCCAAAATTCAATTTATTTTAATTTATGTAGAAGTAGATTTGTAGTTTGTAGTTTGTAGTGGGTGGTTATTGTTGATTATTTCGTGGTTTTATTAACTTTAAAACTAAACTTAAAATAAAAAACCTGGCACCACCCAGATGTGGGCGGCGATAATCAAATTTCCAGTAGTTTTCTCCCAGTTTAATTCCTTTCCTCGCAGACTCCCAGATTTCGAATTTGGCGCCGGAAGTTTGGAATTTTGTTCCCAGAGACACGACTACTTTTTCTCAGCTTCTAGATGGTTCTGATTTGCCCTTTAGTTGCCCTTCTTGTAAGTCGGCTCAATTGCTTTTTCGAGGGAGCGTTTTCCGAAATTTAAACCTATCTTGAGCCCACTATTCTACTAGTTCCGCCACGAACCAGCACGACTCCGGAACCAGTTCTCCATTCCCAGGCCATCCCTAGTATCGGCATCTGTTGCTCCTCTCTAACCCAGGTACGCGGTCGTTTGGTATGTTTTGATTTTGTATAGGTTTATTTTCTTTATTTTTGGCAGACCAAAACACCACACTACGGTTTCGTTTACTTGTCAATGGAACAGGAGTACAATTGAGGCTGCCAGTAGCCCAACGCAGGCCACGCCCACGCCCTGAGATATATTCGTCCTGCCGCTTTGAAAGGGTTAGCCGGGCCATTAATTGGGTACGTATTTGCACGTTTGTACATATGTACCTATGCTGCAATTATTGTTTCAAATCTTTCGCATGAAATACTCCCAATCGTTTCCCTTGTAATGTTTCCAGCTCATATAGGTTATTCCCTACGGGTCTTACTATGCGGCACTTGGAGTACTTGCGACAAAACTTGGCATTTATGTTGTTCTTGAAATCGCTGAGGATGAAGTTTCGCTTAAAGATTTCTTGGCCAGGTAGGTACTTGATTTCTTTAGCTCTTCTTTTGTATTGTTTGGCTGATCTCTCATATGTTTCATTAATGCGTTCTGTTACCTTTTCTCTTATTAGTTGAAGCCGATCCGTTCGAGATAGACTCTATATCTGGGCGTCGTTTACGGCGTCTAGTTTTCGGGCTATCCTATAATCTTGCCCGCTTAGGAACATGTGTTGGCCAAACATGGCAAAGTATGGAGAGACACCAGTGCTATTGTGGACGGCACTCCGCAGAGAACCTTGAATCTCGACTATCTTGTCATCCCAACGTGTGTGGTCTTCCCCTACATGGATCCTAATAGCTGCAAGTACGGATTGGTTCACGCGCTCTGAGGCATTCGACTGTGGAGCATACCTGCCGGTCCTCTTATGACGAATTTGATACTTCTCCAGGAAACTTTGAAACCGACTTGCTACAAACTGGACTCCATTGTCGGTGAGTATTACCTCTGGAACACCAAACTCATGCCATATTTCCGACTCCAGATATCTGACGACTGCGTCTGCTGTCGCTTTTGGCATTGCTTTTAACCAAACAAACTTCGTCAGATGATCCAGCACAACCAATATGTAGCAGTTGCCCGTTTTTGACTGTGGATATTTTCCCAGGAAATCCATATACAGCTGCTGCATGGGCCGTGAGGTGATTGTTTGTTTGCCCATTTTCGGCCTAGTCATCTGGGTTGGTGCTTGGTTTCGTTGCAGATGTTGCAGTCTTTAACGTAGTTTTTCACCTGGATTGCCATCTTGGGCCAGTAGTAGAACTGCCTAAGCCTGTTAAGCGTGCGACCTATGCCTCCATGCATCGCGGTATCGCTGTCGTGTGCTTGCTGGATTAAAGTATTTGTTAACGCTTCCGGAATCCACAGCTTCTGGATTCTTTCCAGATACTCGGGACTTTCAAATTCAATGGTTTCAAAATCGAACACCTCAATGGCTTCTACCTCCGGGATACAGGACAACATGTCTGCCACCACGTTATCTTTCCCCTTCCGGTGCTCTATTTGGAAATCATATGCCTGTAACGCCAACGACCACCGCGCCCATCGACCGTTTAGGTCTTTTAGCGTCATGAGCCATTGAAGACTGGAATGATCGGTGATGACTGTGAAGGGTATAAGTTCTACATATGGGCGAAATCTATACACAGCTTTCACTGCGGCTAAGCACTCTTTCTCTGTCACCGTATAGTTCAATTGAGCTCCTCGCAGCTTCTGAGAGTAAAACGCTATCGGTCTCTCATTTCCATCCATATCCTTTTGGAAGAGAACCGCACCAATACCCACATGGCTCGCGTCGCATTGGACGAAGAATCTGCTCTGAAAGTCTGGATGTAACAGCACGGGAGCTGGGGTGAGTGCTGTTTTCAGTTTGTCAAATGCCTCTTCTGCTGCAGGTGTCCACTTGAACTTGGTCTTTGACTTCAAACAGTCCGTCAGAGGCGCCGATACATCTGAAAAACCTCGAATGAATCGCCTGTACCATCCAGCTGTTCCTAGGAAACTCCTCAACTGTCTCACATTCTTTGGTACTGGGATCTTGGCTATTGCCTGAATCTTCCCTGGATCCGTCCTCAAGGACCCCTCTCCGATTACAAAACCCAGATACTTCAGGAATCGGAAGCAGAACTTGGATTTGTGTAGCCCGATCGTGAGGTTGGCGTTTTGTAAGCTCTTGGCAACCTCGGTAGGTATCCGCATATGATCCTTGAACGTTTTCGAAATAATCAACAGATCGTCTAGGTACACAAAGACGTTGCTCCTGAGCTTCTGAGGGATGACCCGGTCCATTAGTCGACATAGCCGTTGAACAGCGTTACATAAACTAAACGGCATCCTCCGAAATTGATACAACGGCCTTCCCGGGATGGTGAATGCGGTGTACTCCCTACTTTTTTGGTCCAGCTCAATTTGCCAGAACGTATGCTTTAAATCCACACTGCTAATGTAAATGGTTTCATCCACACGGCTCAGAATCGACTCTATATTCTGCAATGGGTAAGCATCCTTGATCGTTACCTTATTGAGTTTCCTCGCATCTAAGCATAACCGGTTTTTCCTAGGTTTTTGGACCAGAGTAACTCTATTGTTCCATGGGCTTTCACTAGTCTCGATTACACCTAATCGCAACATTTCGTCTACTTCCGCATAGAGCAATTCCTGGACTTTTGGTGACACCGGATAGAACCTTTCCTTTACTGGGACTGTTCCCGCCTCCAGTTGTATGGAATGCGTTTCCAATTCCGTCAGTCCCATGCCGTGTCTTTCGTAAGTTATAAACTTATCCTGCACCAACTCCAACTGTGTTTTCTCTTCCTCAGACAGGATGTGTGGTTCTACCGGTTCGCTCGTAACATGGAACTCATTCTCAATCGACGACAATTCACTTACCCCTACGACGTCCGGAGCTAATGAAAATTTCCGCCAAAAGTCTATTCCCAAATATAGTTTTTGCCGCAGTGAGGGACATAGGAGCAATGATATGCGGTGAGTTTCCTGTTTATAGCAAACGTCCACCTCTATGCGACCCGCTATCCGGTGTGTTGCACCGCCTGCTGTCTGTACTGTTGATCTCACATTCAAAACTTCTAGTTTCAGCCGCTTTACCAGGTCCATACACCCGTCTCCTAGGATGCTCTTCGATGCTCCCGTGTCAAGTAGCCCCTGCATTGGATGATTTGGAACCAATACCTCGGCAAACGCTCGGTTTTCCGTCGTAGCTGCTGATATTATAGCTGTGCAGACCTCTCTTCGTTCCTGTTTTCGTTGCTGGTAACGCCTCCGGGCTCGGATTATCCTCGACGACTTGCGGGAATGGCTATCTCCCCTTGGTTCTGCAAATATCCTTTCCCTTGCCTGCTGATAGTCGCGTTCCCTCTCTTCCATAGGTCTGGCCACGTATTTTGTTCCTATATTTACCTTGTTTATGTTTTTATTTATTAATATCTTCTTAAACACTGACTTATATTTATCTTTTAACATATCTTTCAGATCCTCGGAGGCAGTTAATTCGTCGTCTTGGGATTTGAGCGGGACTCCTCCGGTTGCGTCAAGCTCCATCTCGCGTTTCCCGCCTGACATTTCGGACACCGAGTAAAAGTACTCCCTGTCGGCCGCATCTGTAGCAGAACTTATTAAGGACCTGCGAGTCCCACGTGTAATACGTGTGTCCCGGCATGGAGCAATTGTAGCAGACCAACGTACTTTGCGCTCCGCCTTCTCTGCCCCGGGAAATGGCCTCTACAAACTCCGAATCCTTGTCTGGCTCCTGGGATACATAAGCCTCGTGAACCTGATGCTTCTCCTTCGGTGGTCTCTGGTGCTCTTGCATCCCGGATGTGCGCGACCAGCGATTGGCCAAAACCCTCTCGGCTTCGTGGCATTCCTCCCTCAGTTGTTCCAGGTTAGTTAACCACATCGGATATATTATCCTCGACATCCCGTCTCTGATGTTCACTTTAATTGTCCTTATTAGGTCGTGGTCGGATATGTTTATGTCCAACTGGGATCGGAGGCTCAGCATCGCCAGCAGATACTCATCCACGCTCTCTCCTGGTCGTTGCTTTCGCTCGCGTAGTTCTCGCTCACGCTCGAAGTTCGAACGCAGCGTTTGGAAACGTTGTTGCAGCGCGTTTTTTAGATTTGGCCAATCCCTCAATCCCGTTGTGCGTACGTGCATCCAAAACCACTCCTTGGCTTGACCATCTACCAGGCAGTGAAAAGATCGAAGGACCTCTTCCCACGTGACTTGGTAAGCCATCTGTAGATGCTCTATCCGGAATATAAAATCACCAATTGGCATTCCCCTAGGTCCGCCATCGAAGGATATACCCCACTTCCTGGGATGACTCATCTCGGGTTTGTAATCCCTATGCCCGCCACTTGGATTCCCATTCAAACTTCCGGCCGCTGAAACTCCTGGCCTAAACAAAGGCGGTGGTTGGCTATACTGATGCCAACCCGCCCATACCCTCTGTTGCTCTTCCCAGAGTCTGCCATCAGCTCGCTGCTGCGCTGGATTAGGCATGGCTGCTTCCATCGATGGTCTAGGAGGAGGCTCCTGAGTGTCTGCCTGAGCCTTCACTGTAAGGCGGACGATCTGATTGATTTCCTTCATGAAATTCATCATATCCTGTTGCATTTGCTTCTGGAAAGCAGAGACCACAATGGACGCCGCTTTACGGTAAGTTTTATGAGCTTGTAATAGAGCTAAATTAATGGCTGACTCTATTTCTTTACCTAAATGCACAGGACTCTTCCCTTCCTCATCGCTAGTGAGATTGTGTTGGTCGCCGCGGGGAACTCCGTCGCTAGTATGTGCTTCCACGCCCCCCACTGCTCCCGTCATATCCTGCTGGTCGCTAATCTCAAAGGCTGCGCTAGCATCCATCATAAACCCCTGGGGAGGAGTGATATCCTTTATCTCTCGGTTCACTTTCTGATTGGCTTGGGAACGTGTAGCTGGCGGAGTCATTATTTCGGATCCGCGGTTCAAAAAAAACTCTAAACTTCTTCTAATTTTTCTATTGAATGTCTGCCCGTTTCTTTCGCCTTCTGACATATCTTTTCTTTCCTTCTTTTTCTTAACTTTTCTGTTTTTCTCTTTTGTCTGCTAGGTAGGGTGAGTGACAAATATTTTACCCAGCCCACTGTACTTTCATATTCCTAATCCTTCTTGTTTCTTTTCAGCAGCTTTCATCTTCTTTGGCTGGACTACATGTGTGTTGCTTCCAGCAACCTTTTCCACAAGGACCACGACCGCTGGATGTTGTAAGCTACCGATCCTGATCTCCTTTTGGTTGATTCTGACTTTTCGCCGTCTTTATAGGTGTTCCTAGACTTCTTCTTCCGACGCCCTTGATGGGCCGCGCCGAACCAGGATATTTCTGTCTCCTGTCGGGGTCCCGGTCGTGGGCATCTCAGCGATCATCCTACGTGGCTGCGTCTCTCGCCTCTTAGTGGGACTTCTACGATTTGCTCTTGGTAGCAATTATCCAGGACCACCACTAGTTGTCGAGGACCAGCCGGAGATTCTCTTCCTTTTCTTTTTTTCTGTCTTTTTATTATGTTTTCCATGAGCGCCACTCTGTTATGTCTCGACTTATTTTCAATGATCCAACCATCGGATTCCGGCTAGCAATCGGATTTCTCAAGCGTTAGTATGACCTCGATAGTTGGATTTGTCGGCACACAGTAATAATTTATTTTCTTCAGACTTGATGACAACTTTAAAAATGAAAGGAAACGAGGACTGCGGACCTGATGTTGATGGCCGCGGAATATAACCCCCTTCCTTGAGCTGCTGTATCTTTTAAGCAACTCCCCGACACTGGCTACTGGGTCTGTTATGCGTCACCTCACCCCATTGTTAACACTCTACTCGCTCATTTTCTTTTCCACTTTAATTCACAAAATGCTTATAAATATCATTCATTTAACTTCACAATTCCCTAACCTGGGTACCACAGGGACGATTACATCACACATGAATAAATAGTTATAAGTATAAATAAATGAATAAATAATATATATATATAGGGTTACATGAGAATTTTAATTTATGTAGAAGTAGATTTGTAGTTTGTAGTTTGAAGTGGGTGGTTATTGTTGATTATTTCGTGGTTTTATTAACTTTAAAACTAAACTTAAAATAAAAAACCTGGCACCACCCAGATGTGGGCGGCGATAATCAAATTTCCAGTAGTTTTCTCCCAGTTTAATTCCTTTCCTCGCAGACTCCCAGATTTCGAATTTGGCGCCGGAAGTTTGGAATTTTGTTCCCAGAGACACGACTACTTTTTCTCAGCTTCTAGATGGTTCTGATTTGCCCTTTAGTTGCCCTTCTTGTAAGTCGGCTCAATTGCTTTTTCGAGAGAGAGTTTTCCGAAATTTAAACCTATCTTGAGCCCACTATTCTACTAGTTCCGCCACGAACCAGCACGACTCCGGAACCAGTTCTCCATTCCCAGGCCATCCCTAGTATCGGCATCTGTTGCTCCTCTCTAACCCAGGTACGCGGTCGTTTGGTATGTTTTGATTTTGTATAGGTTTATTTTCTTTATTTTTGGCAGACCATAACAAGAGTAGACCCAGTGACCAAACAAAAATGGGAAGTACAATTATACTTGTATTATGAAAGGTTACCGCTTTGGTCCGATTTAAAAAAAATGTTAAACCGCCGATACCAGCATTTATCCGCTGAAGAATCGACGAAACCAAAGCAAGATAAAGTTATGTCGAGCAAGCCACATAATCGCAGCTCATTTTCTTGTTCTTCGTCCAACAGTAAATCTCAGCAAAGTTGTAGCTATTGCAATGCAGGAGACCATATCCTAGCGAACTGTGGTCCGTTTGGTCGCCTTTCTCGGTAATGCAAAGGTTCGACTTTGTAAAATCTGCTTCCTTATGCATCAATTGTATGCGAAAGGGTCACACTGTTTCAAAATGCAAATTTAATAAATGTCGAGTTTGTGGCCGCTCGCATCACATTTTACTGCATAGATATACAGTGTCCGAAAATAGTTTAGCGTTGCCACCACCCCAAGAGATTCTTTCTCCCTGTTTAAATCAAGATCAGCCTTCCACGTCACATGTTATGCATGCGACATCATTGGACAGAGTGATTTTAGCTACGTCGATCGTAAGTGTAAGAACTAAAAACGGTGAATATATTTGGGCCCGAGCACTTCTTGACTCTGGGTCCCAAACGAATTTTATAACAGAGGACCTTGCTCACCGCTTACAGATCCGTAAAGAGCAGTCGTGTATAAACATACTTGGTATTGGCGATTCTCAAGTTAAGAAAAAGGTACACACAATGGTGAAGTCGCATATAAATGGTAGTGAGTTCTCTTTCGATTTTTGGATTTTGAAATCAATATCAGGATATCATCCTGACCAGTCGGTCAATATCAATGACTGGAAAATTCCAAAGAACCTACCACTAGTAGACCCCTATTTCTACAAGCCACAAAGAATAAATATGCTAATAGGAGCAGAATCATTTTTCGAATTATTAGCTGTTGGACAAATTAGACAAGGTCCTGACTTTCCAGCACTGCAGAAAACCCTCTTCGGCTGGGTTGTATCGGGTAAATATAAGGCATCTTCCCCTGCAGAAGTTTTGAAAAGTTTCACTACAGAAGTTTTGGTCACTGGAAGAAATGCAATCTCTGAAGAAAATTATGTCACCTGAGCAAAAGTTATGTGAAGAACACTACCGGAAGACTACTCAGGTTTTGCCATCAGGTCGGTTTGAAGTAAGACTGCAGTTTAAATCGGATCCAAATGAGTTAGGCAACTCTTTTGAAGTTGCAAAACGGCGGTTTTTGTCGCTTGAAAGAAGGCTGTCTCGAGACCCTGAGATGAAGGAAATGTACCTAGAATTTATGCAGGAGTACCTTTCCTTAGGTCATATGTCTCTTACAGATAAACTTCCTTCTGCTCCACATTATGTTATCCCACATCAATGTGTTCTGCGACCCCAAAGTACGTCAACAGTTACGTGTCGTTTTCAATGCGTCTTGTAAATCGTCAACTCAGAAGTCTCTACATGACATTTTGATGGTTGGGCCGACAATCCAAGATGAGTTGTACTCAACGTTACTGCACTTCCGCCTGCATAGGTTCGCCCTGACCGCCGATGTAAAGAAAAATCGCCAAGTGATGATAAATTGAGCAGATAGGCAGTTTCAACTTATAGTGTGGAGAAGAGACCCCTCTGAGTCCTTGAGATTTTCCAAGCTCAACACCATAACATATGGTACTGGACCAGCCCCGTTTTTGGCTATTCGGTGTTTAAAAAGGTTAAGTGAGTCTGCCAAAGTTTCTTTTCCTAGAGCTGCTAAGGCTATTGGATCCGACTTTTATGTCGATGATATGTTGACTGGTGCTGCATGCGTAGAGGAGTTAAAGACTATTAAGTCTGAAGTATCACAGGTTCTTCAAACTGCAGGTTTTGAATTGACAAAGTGGTTTTCAAACTCACCTGACGTTACCGCATCTGAGAGCACAGTTAAATCCATACCCAACTCGTACTCAGAGTCAACTAAGGCGTTAGGAATATCGTGGTTGCCTAACGAAAACGCCTTCAAATTCCAAATTGACACTGCTGTCATGGGTCTCCGAGCGACAAAACGGAACATACTATCGGTGACATCGAAGCTGTTTGACCCCCTCGGCTTATTAAGACCTATTGTAATTAGAGGAAAGATACTATTGCAGGAACTTTGGCTTAATAAGTGAGATGAGTCGATTCCTATTGATTTGGAAGCAGCTTGGAATATGATAAAAACTACATTGTCTAAATTAGAGAAAATATCTATTCCCCGGTTTGTGCATACCGATCCGATGTCACAGGTCCAATTACATGCCTTTGCCGACGCATCCTTAAGAGCTTATGGAGCTTGCGTCTACATTCGTAGCAAGGAAGATGCAAACTGGCCCCAGAATGCACACTTTGACCTAGATGTAGAAGTCTTACTACAAGAATCGAGGAAGACTGCGGTCGGACTGACCGCTGCTGTAAGAAATTTGGATTTGGTAGATATCATCGATGGATTTTCGTTACACCTTAAACTGCTTCGGGTATTCGTTTATATGTTCCGCTTCATAAGAAAATGCAAAGACAAAAGTATGGTATTTGAAAAAACTTTGTCGCCGACTGAATATAATGAAGCTTTTCTAAAAATTGTCGAGATATTACAGAAGCACGAGTATCATGAAGAAAGAGAAAAAGTTCGTAAAGGATCCAGAGTTTGCCCAAGTCTTCAGCGATTGAATCCATTCATCCATGAAGGCAAGGGGACTAGGTGTCACTTTTCTTTGTTGCGAGTTGGGGGGCGACTAGCTAATGCTCCTATATCATACGATGCCAAGTTTCCATTGTTGTTAACAAAACGCTCCCAATTTGTGCAGAGCTATGTTCGGCATCTTCACCATTCCAATTTTCATGTTGGTCCACAAGCCTTTGTGAGTCTCCTTCGACAGCGTATTTGGATCGTAAACGCTCAGGAGGTCTGCAGTCAGATAGTTGTTGGATGTTGTAAGCTACCGATCCTGATCTCCTTTTGGTTGATTCTGACTTTTCGCCGTCTTTATAGGTGTTCCTAGACTTCTTCTTCCGACGCCCTTGATGGGCCGCGCCGAACCAGGATATTTCTGTCTCCTGTCGGGGTCCCGGTCGTGGGCATCTCAGCGATCATCCTACGTGGCTGCGTCTCTCGCCTCTTAGTGGGACTTCTACGATTTGCTCTTGGTAGCAATTATCCAGGACCACCACTAGTTGTCGAGGACCAGCCGGAGATTCTCTTCCTTTTCTTTTTTTCTGTCTTTTTATTATGTTTTCCATGAGCGCCACTCTGTTATGTCTCGACTTATTTTCAATGATCCAACCATCGGATTCCGGCTAGCAATCGGATTTCTCAAGCGTTAGTATGACCTCGATAGTTGGATTTGTCGGCACACAGTAATAATTTATTTTCTTCAGACTTGATGACAACTTTAAAAATGAAAGGAAACGAGGACTGCGGACCTGCTGTTGATGGCCGCGGAATATAACCCCCTTCCTTGAGCTGCTGTATCTTTTAAGCAACTCCCCGACACTGGCTACTGGGTCTGTTATGCGTCACCTCACCCCATTGTTAACACTCTACTCGCTCATTTTCTTTTCCACTTTAATTCACAAAATGCTTATAAATATCATTCATTTAACTTCACAATTCCCTAACCTGGGTACCACAGGGACGATTACATCACACATGAATAAATAGTTATAAGTATAAATAAATGAATAAATAATATATATATATAGGGTTACATGAGAATTTTAATTTATGTAGAAGTAGATTTGTAGTTTGTAGTTTGAAGTGGGTGGTTATTGTTGATTATTTCGTGGTTTTATTAACTTTAAAACTAAACTTAAAATAAAAAAACCTGGCACCACCCAGATGTGGGCGGCGATAATCAAATTTCCAGTAGTTTTCTCCCAGTTTAATTCCTTTCCTCGCAGACTCCCAGATTTCGAATTTGGCGCCGGAAGTTTGGAATTTTGTTCCCAGAGACACGACTACTTTTTCTCAGCTTCTAGATGGTTCTGATTTGCCCTTTAGTTGCCCTTCTTGTAAGTCGGCTCAATTACTTTTTCGAGAGAGAGTTTTCCGAAATTTAAACCTATCTTGAGCCCACTATTCTACTAGTTCCGCCACGAACCAGCACGACTCCGGAACCAGTTCTCCATTCCCAGGCCATCCCTAGTATCGGCATCTGTTGCTCCTCTCTAACCCAGGTACGCGGTCGTTTGGTATGTTTTGATTTTGTATAGGTTTATTTTCTTTATTTTTGGCAGACCATAACAAGAGTAGACCCAGTGACCAAACAAAAATGGGAAGAACAATTATACTTGTATTATGAAAGGTTACCGCTTTGGTCCGATTTAAAAAAAAATGTTAAACCGCCGATACCAGCATTTATCCGCTGAAGAATCGACGAAACCAAAGCAAGATAAAGTTATGTCGAGCAAGCCACATAATCGCAGCTCATTTTCTTGTTCTTCGTCCAACAGTAAATCTCAGCAAAGTTGTAGCTATTGCAATGCAGGAGACCATATCCTAGCGAACTGTGGTCCGTTTGGTCGCCTTTCTCGGTAATGCAAAGGTTCGACTTTGTAAAATCTGCTTCCTTATGCATCAATTGTATGCGAAAGGGTCACACTGTTTCAAAATGCAAATTTAATAAATGTCGAGTTTGTGGCCGCTCGCATCACATTTTACTGCATAGATATACAGTGTCCGAAAATAGTTTAGCGTTGCCACCACCCCAAGAGATTCTTTCTCCCTGTTTAAATCAAGATCAGCCTTCCACGTCACATGTTATGCATGCGACATCATTGGACAGAGTGATTTTAGCTACGTCGATCGTAAGTGTAAGAACTAAAAACGGTGAATATATTTGGGCCCGAGCACTTCTTGACTCTGGGTCCCAAACGAATTTTATAACAGAGGACCTTGCTCACCGCTTACAGATCCGTAAAGAGCAGTCGTGTATAAACATACTTGGTATTGGCGATTCTCAAGTTAAGAAAAAGGTACACACAATGGTGAAGTCGCGTATAAATGGTAGTGAGTTCTCTTTCGATTTTTGGATTTTGAAATCAATATCAGGATATCATCCTGACCAGTCGGTCAATATCAATGACTGGAAAATTCCAAAGAACCTACCACTAGTAGACCCCTATTTCTACAAGCCACAAAGAATAGATATGCTAATAGGAGCAGAATCATTTTTCGAATTATTAGCTGTTGGACAAATTAGACAAGGTCCTGACTTTCCAGCTCTGCAGAAAACCCTCTTCGGCTGGGTTGTATCGGGTAAATATAAGGCATCTTCCCCTGCAGAAGTTTTGAAAAGTTTCACTACAGAAGTTTCGGTCACTGGAAGAAATGCAATCTCTGAAGAAAATTATGTCACCTGAGCAAAAGTTATGTGAAGAACACTACCGGAAGACTACTCAGGTTTTGCCATCAGGTCGGTTTGAAGTAAGACTGCAGTTTAAATCGGATCCAAATGAGTTAGGCAACTCTTTTGAAGTTGCAAAACGGCGGTTTTTGTCGCTTGAAAGAAGGCTGTCTCGAGACCCTGAGATGAAGGAAATGTACCTAGAATTTATGCAGGAGTACCTTTCCTTAGGTCATATGTCTCTTACAGATAAACTTCCTTCTGCTCCACATTATGTTATCCCACATCAATGTGTTCTGCGACCCCAAAGTACGTCAACCAAGTTACGTGTCGTTTTCAATGCGTCTTGTAAATCGTCAACTCAGAAGTCTCTACATGACATTTTGATGGTTGGGCCGACAATCCAAGATGAGTTGTACTCAACGTTACTGCACTTCCGCCTGCATAGGTTCGCCCTGACCGCCGATGTAAAGAAAAATCGCCAAGTGATGATAAATTGAGCAGATAGGCAGTTTCAACTTATAGTGTGGAGAAGAGACCCCTCTGAGTCCTTGAGATTTTCCAAGCTCAACACCATAACATATGGTACTGGACCAGCCCCGTTTTTGGCTATTCGGTGTTTAAAAAGGTTAAGTGAGTCTGCCAAAGTTTCTTTTCCTAGAGCTGCTAAGGCTATTGGATCCGACTTTTATGTCGATGATATGTTGACTGGTGCTGCATGCGTAGAGGAGTTAAAGACTATTAAGTCTGAAGTATCACAGGTTCTTCAAACTGCAGGTTTTGAATTGACAAAGTGGTTTTCAAACTCACCTGACGTTACCGCATCTGAGAGCACAGTTAAATCCATACCCAACTCGTACTCAGAGTCAACTAAGGCGTTAGGAATATCGTGGTTGCCTAACGAAAACGCCTTCAAATTCCAAATTGACACTGCTGTCATGGGTCTCCGAGCGACAAAACGGAACATACTATCGGTGACATCGAAGCTGTTTGACCCCCTCGGCTTATTAAGACCTATTGTAATTAGAGGAAAGATACTATTGCAGGAACTTTGGCTTAATAAGTGGGATGAGTCGATTCCTATTGATTTGGAAGCAGCTTGGAATATGATAAAAACTACATTGTCTAAATTAGAGAAAATATCTATTCCCCGGTTTGTGCATACCGATCCGATGTCATGCCTTTGCCGACGCATCCTTAAGAGCTTATGGAGCTTGCGTCTACATTCGTAGCAAGGAAGATGCAAACTGGCCCCAGAATGCACACTTTGACCTAGATGTAGAAGTCTTACTACAAGAATCGAGGAAGACTGCGGTCGGACTGACCGCTGCTGTAAGAAATTTGGATTTGGTAGATATCATCGATGGATTTTCGTTACACCTTAAACTGCTTCGGGTATTCGTTTATATGTTCCGCTTCATAAGAAAATGCAAAGACAAAAGTATGGTATTTGAAAAAACTTTGTCGCCGACTGAATATAATGAAGCTTTTCTAAAAATTGTCGAGATATTACAGAAGCACGAGTATCATGAAGAAAGAGAAAAAGTTCGTAAAGGATCCAGAGTTTGCCCAAGTCTTCAGCGATTGAATCCATTCATCCATGAAGACAAGGGGACTAGGTGTCACTTTTCTTTGTTGCGAGTTGGGGGGCGACTAGCTAATGCTCCTATATCATACGATGCCAAGTTTCCATTGTTGTTAACAAAACGCTCCCAATTTGTGCAGAGCAATGTTCGGCATCTTCACCATTCCAATTTTCATGTTGGTCCACAAGCCTTTGTGAGTCTCCTTCGACAGCGTATTTGGATCGTAAACGCTCAGGAGGTCTGCAGTCAGATAGTTCGATCATGCATACGCTGCTTTAAGTGTAAGCTCCGTGCTCTCCGCCCATTTGCTATATGTGGCGTCGATTTTTGTGGCCCTGTCTAAACGACATTGAAAATTCGTGGTAGGCCTCCGTATAAGTCATACATTGCGCTCTTCGTTTGTTTTGCGTCCAAAGCGGTTCATCTAGAAGTTGTTTCAGATTTAACCATAGATTCCTTTTTATTGGCTTTTCAACAGTTCGTTGGGCGCCGAGGATAACCCCAAGTCGTCCATTGCGACAACGGGAAGAACTTCGTCGAAGCGAGTCGCCACTCCCGGGCCCTTCGAGAGAGGATAGAGGAGGAAGCCGACGCGAATTCGCATCAAAAAGCGGATGCGAATTTGTCTTCACACCACCGCGAGCTCCGCACATGGGCGGACTATGGGAGGCTGGTGTCAAAACTGCCAAGAACCTACTCCTACGGGCGGTGGGCAGCGCGCTCCTAAGCGCAGAAGAGCTGGGGACAGTCCTCGTGGGAATCGAGGCGGTGATGAACTCCCGGCCGCTCGGAGCAATCAGCAGCGACCCAAGCGACGGAGAGGCGCTGAATCCCGGGCACCTACTGACAGGCGGGCCGCTACTCGCCACACCAGCACTCCGGACTCCGGACCAGGAGGGTCTCAACTGCTTGCGGCGATGGCGGCTTGTCTCGTCAGTCAGGTAAATGTTCTGGCGGCGATGGTCCCGGGAATATGTCCTGGGCCTCCAAATACGGGGCAAGTGGCACCAGCAGCAGCCCAACATCAGAGAGAGAGATCTCGTCCTCGTAGCCGAGGACAACCTGCCGCCTCAACAATGGCTCCTCGGCAGAATAGTCGCCAGGCACGCAGGGAAGGACGGCATGGTCAGGGTCGTCGACGTGCGGACTAGTGGAGGAGGCCTTTTCCGGCGGGCCCTTCATAAGTTGGCGCCGCTTCCACTTTGTTGAAGCCCGCTGGGTGTTCAACGGGGCCGGTGTTCGCTCTAACTTGAAATTATATTGAAATTTGTAAAAAAATAAAAACTTGAAGTTTAGTGTAAGTTAGTTTAGGGCGAAGGCGGGAGCACAATAAAGTTTCTCTCGCTCTCAGCGAAGTCGCCCCGTCTTCGCCAACCTTCGTTAAGCTAGGCTCTAAGTACTTTGTCGAAAAATATATAAGCATTCGTTGATTTGAGCGGTCGAAACCTTTTCTTTTCGTTTTCGTTTTTTTCGCTATTTATAATTTTAGCCACCGCCAAGTTTTTCGGTCGTAATAATTAGAAAACTCTCTAATTTTCCAACCTACAAACAGAAACTCTCCGTGCACCCAAATCATCTCGCAAGAGGCTGGTCTCAACCAAGAACTGTTGGTTGATGATGAGAATAGATTTATTATCGTTTTTGTATTGCAACTCGCTAAGTGTTACTTGGAGGAAATTCCAATAACAAATTGGCATCCATCATTTTTGTCACAATCGCAGACGCCTACCTGGTACCGGATATAAACTCTATTTAAGCTATTCTGGGGAAAGCTAAATACTTTACCACCCTCGATCTAACTTAACACTCATAAAATGACCGTAGGGTCACCATAAAAGCAAGGTCGGGAAAAATTTTTCACAAATCTGACTTAAAAAAGTAATTTGAGAACACTTAAAGTCAAATTTCACTCTCGGTTTCCAGACCGGGAGGGCTGCCAACAGATTATTTTAACATTTTACAATTATTTCACAATAAAAGCATAAAGGAAATGTGTATTGAATGTTTCACTTACTTATAACCTCCCCAAATATCAATTAAATCAATTAAAATTTTTAGTACTTAAGAAATATACAAAATAATTCAGCAAAACCTAGATTAAGATGAAAAACTACACTAAAGGTTAAAGGGTAATGGTAGAATACAAGAAAACACGATTACAGACACCTAGATTAAGGAAGAATAACGACTTAATTATAAGAATCTACATTTTTATTTAACCTTCTGCTGACACTATAAGCGCGTCCGCAATCTATGTGGCGGCAACCCTTCAAATTTTTAAAAATTATTTACCGGTCGTCCCCTTACAACAAGGCACCGTCTGGAGAACCAATGGCGTCTTCAAACTTGCTCACATCATAAGTCTTGGGCGCTTGCAGCAGCTCATTGACCAGATAGCAGACTGCTTTGGTAGACCATTACTTGCAGCACGCTTCAGAAGGGATCTCGCGCATGAATGGCGCACCGTCACGGAGGCATCGCTCGAATGACTGGCTAGGATCAGCTTGGAAATGGGTCGCGGGATCACCGGACAAATCAGATTGAAATGCCATTTTGAAAGAGGAAGACAGTCTGGCAAGGAACAACAACCAACAAATCCGGATCAACAATAAGCTGTTTGACTCAGGACAGGAATCAATCCAGAAGCTAAACGACGTGATAGGGAAAGTCAACGCAATAGAAGGAGATTTCCACGTGACGACAGCCATTCTCCACAAGGCAATCATAATAGCAGACCAAGTCAACTGAGAGCCTGCCAACAAGGAAAGACTGGAGTGGTCAACACGAATCTCTTGGACCACGAGGAAGTCGACACGATTCTTGCAGAGGTGGACAGCCTCCCTTATCAAAACGTCGTGGAAGCAGTTGAGTTTTCCCGACCTACAATCCTCACAAATATTGCTACTCTCCTGTACTCTGACCATCACTGGTCATAACTTATATCTCCTCAAGAAAGAGGATTTCGCAAAAAAAAGAGTCAAGTTAGGCATCACTTTGGAGGGTAGGACGGATGACATGAGGAAAGCCCTCTCAGAGTACCTAACAAAGAAACAGAATGACCCATGAGTAGCAGAGATCTGGGCTGAGCTTGAAGAGAAGTAGGACAACATACCAACCCAACCATTAAATTGCTGAGCCCTGACGCCGAGGAGCTCATAGCAAGTCTTGGAGTGGACAGCATGAAGGAAGCTGACAGGAGTCGATACTTAAGCCAAGAGAGAAAATCAGGGCAGCAAAGACCTAGCAAAGACCTTGAAACAGAACCACCGAACCGCGTAGACGTGTCTTTTTGCTCGCCCTGCTGAAAGACTTCCAAAAATCTACAAAGTGACCAAAACTAAGAAAAATAGCGAAAAGACGCTGGCAGCAATGCCATATCCCAAGGTCAACATCTCCTTGTGATTAAAACTAAATTTAAAACCGATCTAGCTAATCAAATCAATTAAAAATGTCGAACGCAATTAAAAATGTGACTGATAGAGTGCCGGAGAGTGCAGACGTTCAAAAGTGAAAAACAATAACTAAAAACACTAGAGTGGTGTAATAAAGACAATCTTATTGCTAAAAACAGTAAATAATAATTAGTGCTATGTAAAAAACTAGTGCAAAGTTATTATACAAACTAAGAAGTGCCACGAGTGATAGCTCAATGAGCTGCGATTCAAAAAATGAGCGTAGAAGCTCCGTAGATCAGAGAAACAGTTATATTTCTTATTTCTCAACCCGTGATACAGAAGTAGAAAGAACTTCTTCAAAGAGCAACTCAGCCCTACTGACCATTGACAGTGCGAGAGCACGGTCTTGTTCTCCCGCCCTACTCACACCAACTCCCACTCCATGGAGCTTGCAGTGTAGAACCCCACCCCCAGCTTCGACTAACAGCTCACCAGCCACGAGCACTGCGACCTCGTTTATTTCTGCAACCGCAGCCACTGCAACAACAACATCAACGGTCACCGTTAACAACAACGCGATTTCGAATGCGTTTGCAACTTCTGCAGCGCCGAATAAAACTACAAAGCCAAGTGTAAGTACGAGTGCCAATATCGGCAATATCAAACAACAACAAGTGGGTCCGGCTATACAGACTGGCATGGACCGTTACATCCAAATCAAACGGAAGCTAAGCCCGCAAAATAAAATGGTTGGAAATAAACCAAAACAAAATTGCCCTAATAAAGGCTGCGAACAACCAGGGGCATCTAGTAAAAACAGATTCGCCCTATTGTCGGAAATTGATAATAATCAATCCGAATCTGGACAGGCTGTTCAAAAGAAACCAAAGCCCCCACCAATTTACATAAGGGAACAGAACTCAAATACCCTAGTAAAGAGAATTGTTGCGCTGGTCGGGAATGACAACTTTTATGTTACTCCCCTTGTTAAAGGGAATATTCATGAAACAAAGCTTCAAGCTAAAACTGAAGATCAATTCAGAGCTGTAACAAATTACCTAGACGAGGCTAGGAAACCCTACTACACGTACCAGCTCAAGAGTAGCAAGGGCTTGCAAGTAGTGCTAAAGGGCATAGAGCCCGACGTATCCACCAATGAGGTAAAAGAGGCACTGAAAGAAAAAGGATTCTTCTCCAAAAATATTATTAATATTATCAACAAAAATAAAAAGCCGCAACCACTCTTTAAGGTCGAACTGGAGCCTGAAAGCAGAGCCTTGAAGAAAAATGAAGTGCACCCGATCTATAAACTGCAATACCTGTTGCACAGAAGGATTACTGTTGAAGAACCGCATAAGCGGAATGGCCCGCTGCAATGCACAAACTGCCAAGAGTATGGACACACCAGAAACAACTGCGGGCTTCGTTCAGTCTGCGTAGCTTGTGGTGGCTTCCACAAATCCGAACCTTGCCCTGCAAGCAAAGAAGACACAAAGACAAAGAAATGCGCTAACTGTGGAGTGGTTATCTCCGCAAACTACAGAGGCTGCCCGGTCTATAAAGAGCTGAAGAGTCAATTTCAACAAGCAAAACAAGCATGCTCCCAGAATGCACGAAATGCGTACGTGCAATCCCAAACCACACCTAATGTTTTCTTTGCGAAAGCAGCCAGATCTTCATTTGGGCCCCTCAACACAAATGGGGGAGTTTCATACGCCAGTGCCCTTGATTGGTTGGTGAGTAGTAGTCAGTGAGTGTAGACGTGTTTTTAATTACCTCCTGAGTTTTTCCAATTAGAAAGCCTTAAACAGCCCTGAAAAGGTAAACAAAGTGAACAGCGTGATCCCCATAGGAGGCGGTACGTACCAGGGTGGGTCTGTGCGTTGAGTACACCATATTTTAGCGTTTAGATCAGTTAAAACTGGTGCTCCACCGAGGGTAGAGGGGAGAGGGGTCACCAAGACTCTGTTTTCTCCCGCTCTCTTCCCACTGGGAAAACAAAAACAAAGTTTTCCCGCGGGCGATCTGCGCGTTTCCCTTTTTTGGCAACTGGACAAACAGCTGATCACTCCGATAGTGCTGGAAAGCGCTCAAACCACAGCCAGAATCGGAAACAGAAACCAGCCGCTACTATCAGCTAGGAAAAATTGCATAATTCTAGGCCGAGCTCAACCAGTAGATATTCAACTCGTAGCAGTCAGCTTCTGAAAGGGTCAAAGCGTTGAGTTCAAAAGGCCGATCTTCTACACTAGTCTAGATAGGGGAATTAAGGGCAGCAAGTCAAGGATCCGACAAATTCCAACCCCCCCGCTTAGGCGGTGCCCCAGCAAACGGGGCTCTGGGGACCGAAAAGGGGCGGTATAACCCCCATCGTTAGAAAGTCTAGGAGAAATCTGAGACCAGCGAGGGAACCCCTGTCGCGGACGGTGAAAGACCAATGGACCAGGCAAACCCCTTCGCAAAAAGCACAGCGATGGCCAGATCGCCAACGGTGCAGGCGCAGCATAAGGTTGAACAGCAGCCAAAATAAGCGGAGGCAATCACGTCCCTGGAGGACATTATTGCGAAAATAGGCCTCGCCGTGAATGGCCTCTCCCTTCTGTTTAAGGACCACAGGGTCGTCAAACAGCCGATGCGCGATCTCCTAACAGAGCTGGTAGAGCTGCATAAAACGGCAGTGGCCTCCATCAAGCAGGAGGAAGCCACAGGAAAGGAGTGCAGGGAAAGTGCCACGCAAACCACACCGAGAGCCGAACAGCGTGACAAGCTGTGTGGAAAAGAAAGGATAGTAGCGACACCAAAAAGGGCAAGAGAGCCAGCAGCAGGCCAAAAATGTACGCCACCAATGAAGAGGGTACATCGGGAACGGACACATGAGAAGCGACACGAAGATTTCCAGCAAGTAGCCGACAGAAACCCTAAGGGAAATTCCAAAAGGCAGCTCAGGGCCAGACCAGACGCCATCGTGGTTGCAAGAGTCGGGGAGATCACCTACGCGGAACTTCTCAAGGCCGTTAAAGGAGACTCCACGTTAAAACACGTCAGTGGGGACGTACAGACCATCCGTAAGACGGCCAAGGGAGATCTTCTGCTGCAGCTGAAAAAGTCTCCAGACCACAGCGCGGAGGAGGTTAAAAAGGCAGTCGGAAACGCTCTCGGGGTTAAAGCAGTTGTAAGGGCCCTGACCGAGCAAACCAGACTTGAGGTCATGGACTTAGACGAAGTCACAACCAAGGAGGAGATAGTGGAGGCTCTAAACAGTAAGCTAGGCGATACCCCTCTTTCGGAGGAGGCCGTAAAGTCGCTGAGAGCCACCAGAAACGGCCTGCAGATAGCCACACTAATGTTGCCAACACCCACAGCGAACAAGCTGGTAAACTTGGGGAAAATAAGGATTGGATGGGTGATCTGCCGGATTAAACCCATTTTTACGCCAAAACGCTGCTATAAGTGTCTCGCGTTCGGCCATATCTCGTCGAACTGGTGGCCCAGGAGCTTCTCACCCAAACAATTTCCGAGCTCAAAATAGACCTGGCAATTCTGAGCGAACCCTATAAAGAAATTAGATCCAACACGTGGGTCACGGATCAATTGGGAAAAGCAGCAATCTGGACATGTGGGCAACCGGCTCAACATCTAGCATGCGTGAAAGCATCAAAAGGCTACGTAAGGGCGAAGCTAAAAGACCTTTGGATTTTTAGCTGCTACTTTCCACACAGCTGGACACTAGAGGAGTTTAGCGAGACGATAGACAGCCTGGCAATCGACATAAGAGCACACTCGCCTGCGATTGTTGCATGGTCAACGGAGTGGGAGTCAGCCTCAACAAACGCCAGAGGAAGAGTGGTCACTGAGACGTTCGCATCGCTGGACGTTCTCCTACAAAACAGGGGTTCTACCCCTACATTTAGGAGAGCGGGAGCGCAGTCCATAATCGACCTCACCTACTTAAGCGCAAGCTTGGCGGCGACGGCGACCTGGGAAATTAGCGAGACCTACACGGCGAGCGACCATAGTGCAATTATAAGCACGATCCGCATGAGAAGAACCGCCACACCGACAATTACTCGAGGACACTACAAAGAAAATACGCTCGACATACCAGCATTTAGAGCGGCCCTGGAAGGGATGGAATTAGCGGAAAACGAACGGGCATTGATGGCAAAGGTCAAGGAAGCCTGCGACGCCAGCATGCAGCGCAGTAAAAGCTTCAAGGGGAGCAAGCCAGTCTACTGGTGGAACCAAGCGATTGAGGAGGCACGCCGCGAATGCATAAGCGCTAGGAGAGCCTATCATAGGGCCCGCGGAACCGAAGCCTTCCATATGCTCAGGGAAGTTTTCACCCAAAAGAGGAAGATCCTAAAGCGGAAAATAAAAAGCAGCAAAAGGCGGTGCTTCCTGCAACTCTGCGATGAAGCAGAAAACGACTTGTGGGGAAAGGCCTACAAGGTGGTAATGAAAAAAACCAACGCCGTTAAAAACGTGACCCCAACAGGCTCCGAGAAACTGGGAGAGATTATAAGGCTCCTTTTCCCAGCGCAGGAAACGAGGCAAGCGGAAGCGTTTGGTGTCCCGGACCACCAGATACCGCCGGTTACCCTACAGGAGCTGGTCAACATAACCCAGAAGGTACCAAACAACAAGGCACCAGGGCCAGATGGGATCCCAAATCGGGCACTCAAACTTGCCATCAGCATGTACCCGAGCACCTTTGCCAGTGCATACACTAAATGCCTGGCCCAAGCCTGCTTCTCAGAACAGTGGAAACAGCAAAAGCTGGTGCTTATTCCAAAGCCAGGAAAAGACAAGGATGAACCGTCGGCTTATAGGCCCATTTGCCTTCTAGACACGGCCGGCAAAATATTGGAAAGTATTGTCAGTGCAAGACTCGGAGAGGCAATAGAGGTTGCCGGAGGGCTTTCAGAAAGTCAGTATGGCTTTAGAAAGGCTCGCTCAACCCTAGATGCACTAGAAGGCAGGCCATAGAAGGCAAAAGGTGGCTGGGAGGAAACAAACAATACTGTTTGGTGGCAACTCTTGACATCAAAAACGCCTTCAACTCGGCATCCTGGAGCAGAATAATGGCCTCACTCGGGATGCTGAACATCCCAAAGTACTTGCAGGCGATCGTTAGCGACTACCTGAGCGACAGGTGGCTCCACTATGACACGGACGAAGGACCTCAACGCTACAAAATCACAGGAGGAGTGCCACAAGGGTCCGTCTTAGGCCCATTATTGTGTAACACCATGTACGATGGTATCCTGCGACTAAACTTCCAGCAGGGCGTAAACGTTGTTGGCTTCGCGGAAGACGTCGCGGTCATAGTGGTCAAAAAGTCCATAGCTGAGGTAGAAAGCTCTACAAACGCAGCAATCAGTATGATAAGTGAGTGGCTACAAATCGTAGGACTTGAACTGGCTGAGCAGAAAACCGAGGCGGTACTCATCAGCAGCAGGAAAAAAGTGGAAACGGCACGAATCACAGTGGGCGGAGCCCAAGTGGAGACAAAAAGGGCTATAAAATACCTAGGTGTCATGCTGGACACCAGGCTGTCCTACAGGGAGCACCTGCAGGCGACTCATAAGAGGGCTCACGGAGTCACGATGGCAGTGTCCCGAATGATGCTTAACCATAAAGGCCCAAAATCCACGAGCAGGAAGCTACTGTTTAACGTAGCAAAGTCGTCCATCATGTATGCAGCACCAATATGGGCCGAGGCGACAACAAAAAAGAGCTACATAAAGGGTATAGAGTCGGACTACAGAATAGGAGCTCTTAGGGTAGCCTCCGCCTTCCGCACGGTCGCTACAGAGGCCATTCTGGTCATCAGTGGTATAACACCAGTCGAGCTCGCAGTTGTTGAGGCCAAGGAGAACTTTGAAGCGAGAAAATTAGCTGACACACAGGCGGACCACCGCTTGGCAAAACTAAGGTCAAGAACAAAGTCCCTTGAAAACTGGCAGCAGAGATGGGATAGGGCAGAAACCGGCCGGTGGACGCACCGACTCATCCCCAATATAGCGGCTTGGGTAAACAGACCACACGGCGAACTAACGTTCCATCTGACACAGGTGCTGAGCGGACATGGATGCTTTAAGGAGTATTTACATCGCTTCGGACACGAGACAAGCCAAATCTGCGATACCTGCGGAACAGTGGAAAATGCCGAACACGCACTAACCACATGTGTCAGGTTCGGAGAAGAGCGCCGAAGAGCTGAACAAATCCTGGGGACCTCGATCACAGTGGAGGGACTTGTTCCTAGCATGCTGGAGAGTCAGGATAACTGGACAGCTGTATGCAGTCTGGCTGCGGAAGTCACGACGGAACTGAGGCGGCTGGAACGCATAAGGAACGAGAGGTCCTAAACAGGCCAGCCAGCCTTGCGAAGCAATGCTTCACGGCAGTCCCGCAAGCCTGGATATCATATGTATATTTATTTATTTTGTCTATATATGTAATTTATGAATAAAAAAAAAAAAAAATAAACCAGTGCCCTAAAATCAGGACTTGCCAATCAGACGGGGTTCCCACAAGCTCAATGCTCTGAGCAAATTATAACAACACCTCAGCAAGCAATAGGACAAATACCAAACAGCATGGAAACCATGATGCTGACTTTACAACAGGGTATGATGGAATTTATGACCTTCATGAAAACAACAATGACAAACCTTATGCAAAATCAAAACATTTTAATAAATTTGCTCACATCCCAACAATCTAAATAATCGATGTCTTGTCTTCGAATATCCATGTGGAATGCCAATGGCGTTTCACGGCACAAACTTGAAATAACTCAATTCCTCAATGAAAACCAAATAGATGTAATGCTGCTGGCAGAAACGCATCTCACAAGTAAATACAACTTCCAAATAAGAGGTTATACTTTATACTGCACAGATCATCCGAACGGTAAGGCTCACGGAGGAACTGGAATCCTAATCAGGGAACGCATTAAGCACCACTCTCACCAGAGGTTTGCAACAAATTATTTGCAGGCTACATCTATAAAACTACAAGCAGGCAACGGCAGTATCACTATAGCCGCTGCCTATTGCCCACCGCGTTTTACAATAACTGAAGAGCAATTCTTGGACTTCTACCATTCACTCGGAGATCGCTTTATAGCAGGAGGAGACTACAACGCCAAGCACACGCACTGGGGATCAAGACTAGTGACGCCCAAAGGAAGACAACTGTATAAAGCAATCATAAATTTGAGCAACAAACTCGACTATGTCTCCCCTGGCAGCCCCACATATTGGCCAGCTGACCCCAGAAAACTCCCGGACTTAATTGACTTCGCTGTGACCAAGAACATCCCAAGAAATTTAGTCAGCGCCAAATCGCTTTCGGACTTATCATCGGACCACTCGCCTGTTTTAATAACTCTCCTTCAAAGCCCGAAAGTAATCGAGCACCCCTTCAGGCTGACCTCGACTAGAACTAACTGGCTAAAGTACAAAAAGTACGTAAGTTCCCACATTGAACTAACACCACAGTTAAACATAGAGAACGACATCGACTTCTTGGCTGATGCCCTGGAGTCAGTACTCGGGGCAGCAGCCAAAATCTCAACTCCAGAAGAGACAATCGTGCGTAGCAACCAATACAAAACTAATCTGCAAATCGAACAACTGGTTCGGGAAAAACGACGTCTAAGACGCGTTTGGCAATCCTGCAGATCGCCCCATTCGAAGCAACTCTATAATGATGCCACCCGCAGACTCACCAAAACCCTCAAGCAAGAAGAGGAGCTTGCGCAGCGCCGGTACATCGAGAAACTGTCGCCGACCAGTACAAAGCATCCTTTGTGGAGAGCTCACCCAAATTTAAGCTCTCCGATAGAATCAGTCACTCCGATTAGAAACTCCTCGGGTACTTGGGCCCGCAGTGACGAAGACAGAGCCGAAACATTTGCTTTACACCTACGAAATGTATTTCAGCCGAACGCCGCCACAAACTCTCTTCAACTACCGCCGTTTAGCTCTGAAATTGCAATTAACCCGATTTTGTTTCAAACACCTGAAATTGCTAACGTCATTAGGAAGCAAATAAAACCGAAAAAGGCTCCAGGGGCCGACCTAATAACCCCAAAAATGATAATTGAACTTCCAAACTGCGCAGTGGATGTTATATGCAAGCTATTTAACGGGATCGCAAAACTTGGCTACTACCCCAAAAAATGGAAAAAGTCCGTGGTTATAATGATACCGAAGCCTGGCAAAGACTACACAATTCCCTCATCGTTCAGGCCAATAAGCTTACTATCCTGCCTGTCCAAATTATTGGAAAAATGCCTGCTCACGCGCATTACACCATATTTAAGAGAACAAAACTTAATCCCGGCGCATCAATTCGGGTTTCGTGAAAGCCACGGAACCATCGAGCAAGTCAACCGGATAACTTCAGAAATTCGTACAGCCTTCGAACATCGGGAATATTGTAGTGCGATATTCCTCGACGTCTCTCAGGCATTCGACCGAGTGTGGCTTGAAGGCCTTATGCATAAAATCATAACATTACTGCCAGAAAACACTCAAAAGTTACTTAAGTCGTACCTCTACCACAGAGTCTTTGAGGTTAGATGCAATACAACGACATCCAACGAGTATAACATTGAAGCCGAAGTCCCACAAGGTAGCGCCCTGGGCCCTACCCTGTTTATCCTATACACATCAGACATCCCTACGAACGAGAGGCTGACTACGTCCACATTTGCTGACGACACCGCAATCCTGAGCCGCTCAAGATGCCCAACTAGAGCAACAGCTCAACTGGCTGATCATTTGGTGGTAGTTGAAAAGTGGCTATCAGACTGGCGAATCAAAATTAATGAACCAAAGTGTAAACATATAACGTTTACCCTTAACAGACAATCGTGCCCACCGCTAACTTTGAATGGTACGCAGATTCCCCAAGCCAGCGATGTAACATTGAATGCAAGAAAGCACATCTCAGACTTAAAGCTAGCAGCCTACACTGGATTATAAATTCTCGATCACCCCTGTGTCTGGACATTAAAGTTCTTCTCTACAACTCCACCCTCAAGCCCATTTAGACCTACGGCTCCCAGCTCTGGGGGAACGCGAGCAACAGCAACGTTGACATCATACAGCGCTCACAATCAAAAATCCTGCGAACAATCACTGGGGCACCATGGTATGTTCGGAACGAAAACATCCACAGGGATCTGGGCATACCACCGGTCAAAGATGAAATAGCAAAACACAAAAAGCGGCCTACCATAACAAGCTTACACTGCACCCAAATAATCTCGCAAGGAACCTAAGACGGGTTTCGAACAGAACTCGTCTGCATCGTAACGATCTACCAGCCCAGCAATAAATATAAGGGCCCGTTAGTCTAAATTCAGTCTACATGACTGTTAAGTTATATTCTTAAGATTTGATTGTTATTGTTCGTCTCATATAGAGAAGATTCAATAAATAAAGCATATATTTAAAAAAAAAAAATAAATAAATAAAATATTAACAAGTGCAACCGGTAAAGCCACGAAGCCAAGTCGCGATCGGCAACAAATACAACTAGACGAACGACGGCTGTCTTCTGCACGGAACAATGCTTACATTTAAATTGACTCATCGGAGGCAACAACAAAATTAACGTCACTGACCGCTACCGAAAGAGCCCGCTCACTGTCACCAGCGATTTTATGCTCAAGCAGCGCTGCCGTTACTCAGTCGTGGAGTTCACAATGCCCGTCACCTCTCTCTCATCGATGCACCGACTACTTCGGCTTGTGCGCCCACCAGCACTGTACCCTCTCTTACTACAGCAACGTCAACGACAACAACAACTTTAACGTCTGCGGCTACCCAGTGGCCTATCTCAACACCACAAGTAAAACTTTGCTCTACTGACCCTCTTACGAATAATACTCTCGTACAGACGGGGATCGATCGGTATGTACAAATAAAAAGAAAGCTTAGTCCACAAAAAAACGTAAACTCAAATTGGCCAAAAGTACCAAAAACTTTAGGCAACACACGAACATCCGAAAACAGATTTGCCATACTTGGCGAGACCGAAGAAGACAAGGGTCAGGCGCCTCAAGTCATGAAAGCTGTAAAGCCACCGCCAATATATATTAGGAAACACAACAGTGTCGATCTGATTAATAAGCTTAAACAAGTAATCGGGCCTAACCACTTCTATATCAATACCCTAAAAAGAGGAAACATATAAGAAACAAAACTCCAGGTTAACAACGAAGACAACTTCCGTTCTGTAACAAGATATCTCGACAATGAGCGTATAAATTACTACACTTACCAACTAAAAAGTAAGAAAGGCCTACAAGTTGTACTTAAAGGTATAGAATCGACTGTTGCGGTAGCAGAAATAGCTGAAGGCCTCACGGAAAATGGCTTCGACGTTAAGCACATCGTAAACATAGTGAACAGGGATAAAATTCCCCAACCACTGTTTAAGATTGAGCTGGCCCCAGAGACGAAACCTCTAAAGAAAAATGCAGTGCATCCTATTTACAATATGCAATATCTCCTTCACCGAAGAATCACCGTAGAGGAACCGCATAAGCGGAACGGCCCCGTACAGTGTACAAACTGCCAGGAGTTCGGGCATACAAGAACCTACTGCACCCTGCGTCCAGTTTGTGTCGCCTGTGGAGATTTGCATTGAAGCATGCCTGGGAAACAAAGAAGACCCTACTCTGAGGAAATGCAGTAATTGTGGGGGAAATCATACTGCCAACTACCGGGGCTGTCCCGTCTACAAAGAACTCAAGAGCCGCCTAAATCAGAGAGGCAGTAATCCACTCGCGGCTCAACATTCTGCCCAACCAAACATCTTCACCCCATCAACAACCACTCCTGGTGTCTCCTTTGCCAACGCACTCCGCTACCCTGGAATCTCACAAACATCTACCGCTCAACCTGCAGCATTGCGCCCACAGCCACCCATATCAAACCTAAATGATTTTCCGCTCTTAAGCCAAAATGGCCAAACAACAAGTCAACCTTCTACGCAGCAAAACCAAACTCTTCCCCACACAACACTTAGCGGTCTAGAATCTACACTAGCTACTCTTGCAAACGTCATGATGACGATTCAAAGTTCCCTTCAAGAACTACTGCGAAACCAGAGCCTTCTAATGGAACTGCTGATCAAACAAAAGTCTGTATAAATGGACTCCTTAAGAATATGCTTCTGGAACGCAAACGGCGTTTCCCGGCACAAAAACGAACTCCTACAGTTCCTAAACAGCCACAATATCGATATCATGCTACTTTCTGAAACCCATCTAACTAATAAAAACTACTTCCATATCATCGGATATATATTCCACGCGACCAACCACCCGGACGGTAAAGCACACGGAGGTAACGGTATACTCATAAAACAACGCATAAAACATCATCCCTTGGAGACATTCGCTACTAACTACCTGCAGGCCACATCCCTACGTATAAACCTAATTGGCGACCCACTTACCCTATCCGCCATATATTGCCCCCCACGCTTCAGTATTGCAGAAAATGAGTTTATGAATTTCTACAACTCACTAGGACGCTGCTTTATAGCTGCCGGTGATTATAACGCAAAGCATCCCCACTGGGGATCTCGTCTTATCAACCCCAAAGGCCGCCAATTATACAACGCTATTATCACTCCTGGTAATGCGCTTGACTTTGTCTCACCAGCTAGGCCTACATACTGGCCCACAGATCCAAATAAACAACCTGACATTATCGATTTCGCTGTTACTAGAAGAGTCTCGCACAGGCTGATAAACATAAAAACCTTAGAAGAGCTTTCATCGGACCATTCGCCAGTTCTCCTCTGTCTATCTGAACAGCCGCAGCTTCTGGAACGCCCCCAACATCTAACATCAAACAAAACAAACTGGCTGAAGTACAAAAAATATGTAAGTGCACACATCGAACTTGATCCTGAAATTTCCTCTGAATCTGACATTGACAAGTCGCTTAAACACCTCACGGACGTAATGTCCTCTGCCGCCAAACATTCTACGCCAGAACCCTCATCCACAAACCCGCTAAGAACTGGACGCTCAAGTATCCAGATCGAGTCTCTCCTACTTGAAAAACGTAGACTTCGCAGAGACTGGCAGACTCATCGGTCCCCAGCTACTAAGAAAAGACTTAATGAAGCATCTCGAAAATTGTCGAAGGCCCTCTCTACCGAAAATAACCAGGCCCAACGGGCCTACATTGCGAAACTATCCCCGACGGGTAATAAATTCCCACTATGGAGAGCGCACCCAAACATGCAGCCACCAATAGATCCCGATTTGCCAATTCGATCACAAACAGGTGCCTGGGCGCGCAGTGACGAAAAAAGAGCTAACACCTTTGCCCATCACTTGGAAAACGTCTTCAAGCCCCACCCGCCATCCAACCAATTCACTCTACCGAACGTCTCGCTAGCTTCGCCGTCCTCCGCAGTTACCCTTGAAACCAGCACAATACTTAAGGCTATTAAAGAACACATAAACCCAAAAAAGGCAAAAATGATAATTGAATTACCTGCATGCGCAGTCAGATGCATCGCATTTATATTTAACTCAATATTGAAATGGGGCTACTTTCCTGACCAATGGAAAAAGTCTGTCATTACAATGATCCCGAAGCCAGGAAAAGACAAATCCCAGCCTTCCTCGTACCGGCCCATCAGTCTGCTCCCATGTCTATCAAAGCTATTTGAAAAACTGCTTCTTGTTCATCTAGTAACACATCTTCAAAACAACAGAACGATCCCTCTGCACCAATTCAGACGTGCGTATCAAAGTCAATGAGCAAAAGTGTAAGCACATTACATTTACACTAAACTTGTCGAAATGCCCACCACTGACGCTAAACAACAAGCCGGTTCCACAAGCAGACGAAGTCACCTATCTCGGCATACACCTAGACAGGAGGCTTACCTGGAGAAAGCATATAGAAGCAAGGAAGACCCATTTAAAACTAAAGGCCAGCAGCCTTCACTGGCTCATGAACTACCGCTCCCCCTTCCACTCGAATATAAAGTACTACTGTATAACTCGTGCTTAAAGCCGATCTGGACCTACGGTTCCGAGCTCTGGGGAAACGCAAGCAGCAGCAATATAGAAATTATTCAAAGAGTACAATCAAAGACCCTACGACCAATAACTGGAGCCCCCTGGTACATCCGCAATGCAAACATCCAGAGAGACCTGGATATAAATCCCGTAAAAGAAGAAATTGTTTCCAGAAAAATTAAATATGAAGCCAGATTATCAAACCGGCTAAGCTATCATTCCCGCCTTCAGCGGAATGATTTCCCATCCCTTTTTCAATAACATAAGTTAACGTAACATAGATTAAGATTTGAAAACTTATTGTTAGTCTCTTAAGTAATAGAGAAGATCCAATAAATAAGAATAAAGTATAAAAAAAAAGACCTAGCACACCATATATGCGACCCGCCAAATGGCCAAAGCGACATCTATATCTCAGTATGCGCCTCTTAGCTCGTAAAGCGTCATCTAAGTGTCATTATTTTTGGGTGGCGTCTTGGCTGGGATTGGAGCAAAATACATTTAAAAAGGGGATTGCATATATCCTTCCTCTCATTCTCGCCCTCTTGCGGAAAAACACGTAAATTAATGTAGGAATCGGGTGCGGTAAATTAGCCTCTAAGAACCGCAACTGTGCGCGAACATATTTAAACACATTCAAATAACAGCACAGAATTTTTGTATAACATTTACAGAAAATTTTGTGGCCGATTGACATTTTAAAAATTTTTAATATTCTATTCATGCCTATGTGGATAATTTGACTTTGAAAATTAAAAGTGGTATATAAATAATTTGTATACTGCTTTTAAATAATATATTATTTTATAACCTTTTAGTTAAAGTGTAGAGGCCGCAAATTATTAACATATATTTTTTACTACTAAAATTATTTATCATAAATGAAATAATTTTTTATAAGTTAAACTCTTTAAATATAGACTTTTATTTCCGACCAATTTAAAGTGTGCAAGCCAGACATTAATAATATACAACTTTATATTCTAAAATTACTTTGGTCAAACAAACAAAATTTCAGATCTAGTTTAAATACTCAATTATTTCTAAGGGAGACTTTCTCTTCCTCTCTCACCCTCTCTCTCATCAAGACAGTTTCTATTTTTAAATCACAGGGATTAACGAAATTCCGTTACCCTTTCTGTGCGTATACAGGTCCGGTTTTTTAGGTATAGAAAAAGGACAGGTATTTTTTGTTGTCCGAAATTTGGGATACAGAACATATAACTGTACACCTTGGCGAAACCCATTGCTTCAATCCCTTTTTAAAAACCATAAAATAGGTCGAATGCATTAGTTGTAGCTACTTTAAGCTGCAGTTGTATTTATACCCTAGACTTCAGGTTGTAAAGTCATTTAATTAATGGTATGAAATCTCGACAAGATACCCCCCATCCATCTGATCTCTAGGAAATCGGGTTTGATCCCACTCAAGTAAACATATACATACGCACAACTGTTCAGTAGCCATCACAATTATTTGACGACCTTGCCTTTCTAGATATTTTCCACCCTCAAAGACATACACAGACACAATATTCTATGTATATTGTATGCATGCAATGTCCCCCTTCCATCCCTTTCCAATAGTCAGGTTAAAAAGGTTTCATTCGAATATATGAATATGGTGTAAAGTTAGTTATTCTGTACTAAAGAGGAATAGACATCGTCGGTTTTCTACGATCACTTTTTATGAACTTTCTTTTTGTTTATATTTGTTTATAAAAAACTATAACAATGGCTTTAATTCAGTGCGATGTGTGCAACAAAGATATTAATCTTTCGGTGTTCGAAACGCATTACGAGGAGTGCTCAAAGCCTCGTAACACAAGTGCATCTAACAACAAAATTATTTGTGATTTGTGTTATATGTCCGTAGATAGCGGAAAATTTAGTGAGCATTACAATAGGTGTCTCGGACCTAAAAATGATTTTAAAGTGCTGATGGGCGCTCAGATTAAAAATAAGCCTTTACAGCATATTTCTGAGCGCCAAAATTATGATGACCAACCCTCCACTTCAGGAGCTGCAATTAAACGGATTAGCACCGAAGGTAATTCAACTCAAAATACCAATACAAAAAAGATAAAGACTTCGGTTGATACTAATTGTGAATTGTGTGGAGAAACTTACCCACAATCAGGAAAAATAAAGCATATTAGGTCAGAAAAGCACAAGAATGCAATTGCGAGAACGAACAAAAATGTTGACGTTATTCACCTGTCGTCGGAAACAGAATTCCTAATTAGGTCATATCGGATTCAATCCTCTGATACAAGAGATTTTATTGACCTTAAAGAATTTTATAAACAATGTCAAGCCAACATGGTACAAATTCTTACTCATGGAATGGATGAATTTAAATCTATAAAATTCAGTATCCAAATTTATGGCTTATATGTAAATACACCAATGATGGAAATTGTATTGAAACATTTAAACATTTTGGTACTGCATATCTTTCGGTTTATGATGTTGATTACTTACTTCCTCGAATCGAGGAAGGTATCGATTATTTGGCTAATGCTAGTAGCGAGTATCAGGAGAGAGACTCAGGATTGGCTATAAAAGCATTTAAATATTTCGATATTACAGTAATTAAACTGGAGCACATTCCCGTTAGAGGTTATATTCCTGCTCCTTCAACCATTAAAGCTAAAAATGCGCTAATTAATTACTTTGTCGAAAAATATATAAGCATTCGTTGAAATTGATTTGAGCGGTCGAAACCTTTTCTTTTCGTTTTCGTTTTTTTTCGCTATTTATAATTTTAGCCACCGCCAAGTTTTTCGGTCGTAATAATTAGAAAACTCTCTAATTTTCCAACCTACAAACAGAAACTCTCCGTGCACCCAAATCATCTCGCAAGAGGCTGGTCTCAACCAAGAACTGTTGGTTGATGATGAGAATAGATTTATTATCGTTTTTGTATTGCAACTCGCTAAGTGTTACATGGAGGAAATTCCAATAACAAATTGGCATCCATCATTTTTGTCACAATCGCAGACGCCTACCTGGTACCGGATATAAACTCTATTTAAGCTATTCTGGGGAAAGCTAAATACTTTACCACCCTCGATCTAACTTAACACTCATAAAATGACCGTAGGGTCACCATAAAAGAAAGGTCGGGAAAATTTTTTCACAAAATCTGATTAAAAAAAGTAATTTGAGAACACTTAAAGTCAAATTTCACTCTCGGTTTCCAGACCGGGAGGGCTGCCAACAGATTATTTTAACATTTTACAATTATTTCACAATAAAAGCATAAAGGAAATGTGTATTGAATGTTTCACTTACTTATAACCTCCCCAAATATCAATTAAATCAATTAAAATTTTTAGTACTTAAAAAATATACAAAATAGTTCAGCAAAACCTAGATTAAAATGAAAAACTACACTAAAGGTTAAAGGGTAATGGTAGAATACAAGAAAACACGAATACAGCCACCTAGCCTAAGGAAGAATAACGACTTAATTATAAGAATCTACATTTTTATTTAACCTTCTGCTGACACTATAAGCGCGTCCGCAATTATGTGGCGGCAACCCTTCATATTTTTAAAAATTATGTACCGGTCGTCCCCTTACAACAAGGCACCGTCTGGAGAACCAATGGCGTCTTCAAACTTGCTCACATCATAAGTCTTGGGCGCTTGCAGCAGCTCATTGACCAGATAGCAGAAGAAGCTAAGATAACCACGGACCAACTGATCACTGCTTTGGTAGACCATTACTTGCAGCACGCTTCAGAAGGGATTTCGCGCATGAATAGCAATTCGTCACGGAGGCAACGCTCGATCGACTGGCTAGGATAAGCTTGGAAATGGGTCGCGGGATCACCGGACAAATCAGATTGGAATGCCATTTTGAAAGAGGAAGAAAGCCTGGCAAGGAACAACAACCAACAAATCCGGATCAACAATAAGCTGTTTGACTCAGGACAGGAATCAATCCAGAAGCTAAACGACGTGATTTCCACGTGACGACAGCCATTTTCCACAAGGCAATCATAGTAGCAGACCAAGTCAACTGAGAGCCTGCCAACATGGAAAGACTGGAGTGGTCAACACGAATCTCTTGGACCACGAGGAAGTCGACACGATTCTGGCAGAGGTGGACAGCCTCCCTTATCAAAACGTCGTGGAAGCAGTTGAGTTTTCCCGACCTACAATCCTCA
Organism: Drosophila fuyamai; assembly: GCA_018153365.1. Lineage (NCBI taxonomy): Eukaryota > Metazoa > Arthropoda > Insecta > Diptera > Drosophilidae > Drosophila > Drosophila fuyamai. The sequence goes on along the minus strand of JAECXW010000469.1, from coordinate 12,330 downwards.
CAAATGGGGCTACTCCTGTACTCTGACCATGACTGGTCATAACTTATATCTCCTCAAGAAAGAGGATTTCGCAAAAAAAAGAGTCAAGTAAGGCATCACTTTGGAGGGTAGGACGGATGACATGAGGAAAGCCCTCTCAAAGTACCTAACAAAGAAACAGAATGACCCAAGAGTAGCAGAGATCTGGGCTGAGCTTGAAGAGAAGTAGGACAACATACCAACCCAACCATTAAATTGCTGAGCCCTGACGCCGAGGAGCTCATAGCAAGTCTTGGAGTGGACAGCATGAAGGAAGCTGACAGGAGTCGATACTTAAGCCAAGAGAGAAAATCAGGGCAGCAAAGACCTAGCACACCATATATGCGACCCGCCAAATGGCCAAAGCGACATCTATATCTCAGTATGCGCCTCTTAGCTCGTAAAGCGTCATCTAAGTGTCATTATTTTTGGGTGGTGTCTTGGCTGGGATTGGAGCAAAATACATTTAAAAAGGGGATTGCATATATCCTTCCTCTCATTCTCGCCCTCTTGCGGAAAAACACGTAAATTAATGTAGGAATCGGGTGCGGTAAATTAGCCTCTATGAACCGCAAGTGCGCGCGAACAGGTTTAAACACTTTCAAATAACAGCACAGAGTTTTTGTATAACATTTACAGAAAATGTTGTGGCCGATTGACATTTTAAAAATTTTTAATATTCTATTCATGCCTATGTGGATAATTTGACTTTGAAAATTAAAAGTGGTATATAAATAATTTGTATACTGCTTTTAAATAATATATTATTTTATAACCTTTTAGTTAAAGTGTAGAGGCCGCAAATTATTAAAATATATTTTTTTACTACTAAAATTATTTATCATAAATGAAATAATTTTTATAAGTTAAACTCTTTAAATATAGACTTTTATTTCCGACCAATTTAAAGTGTGCAAGCCAGACATTAATAATATACAACTTTATATTCTAAAATTACTTTGGTCAAACAAACAAAATTTCAGATCTAGCTTAAATACTCAATTATTTCTAAGGGAGACTTTCTCTTCCTCTCTCACCCTCTCTCTCATCAAGACAGTTTCTATTTTTAAATCACAGGGATTAACGAAATTCCGTTACCCTTTCTGTGCGTATACAGGTCCGGTTTTTTAGGTATAGAATGTGACGACCCAGCGTCACAAATAATAAAAGAACATTCCAAAAACAACACACAATGATCTTTTATTCTCCCTACGCTACACCACATTCAAAACACGCGCCAAAATCGCGCACTTTCAAAACGCGCGCCCAAAAACATTAAACCGGTCACACTAATATACCGATAGTCGACTACCACGCTATATTTCGTGACCCGATAACGAGTTATCGTGATCGGGATTCTCGTCATCGACCACTCTGGGCACACTCAACGGGGCCTATATAAGCAGAGGCAAGACCCCAGATGAGTCACTTGCGTTCCGACAATCTTCAAGGAAACATCAGCAACAAGGTGAGTGTTCTGGTAGATAGTCTTGGTAGTAGTATTGGATCCGTAAGAACGCGGTTTTTAAATCGGTTCTACGACCTGGACAGGATCACTGGCGTCCCGGTGTGGTTTCCTAGAAATCAGCCCAGACCCAGTCGTGATCACTGAGGCGGCCCGGTTTTCGTAATACAGGCCCACCTCAGTGAGTTCCCCCAGAAGTCACGTTTCCGGCTCCCGACCCGGAAACGAAACGGATGTAGAAACGGCAGTTCGAACCTAACGACGCCCGGCAGACCGAAACTAACGATGCCCTACATTCGCGAATCCCACTAGAAACCAAGAAGATCTCTCCCAACGACCCAGAACACTCCGACCCGACGTACACACGACGAAGCAACTACTCGGCTCACCCGCAACGCCGACACTCGCAGCAAGCAGTGCATCACTCGGCTCACCCGCAACGCCGACACTCGCAGCAAGCAGTGCATCACTCGGCTCATCCGCAGCGCCGACACTCGCAGCAAGCAGTGCATCACTCGGCGCATCCGCAGCGCCGACACTAGCAGCAAGAGGCTCACCACTCGGCCCTTTCGCAACACCGAAGCTCGCACACCGGATCACGACAGCAAGCAGTTCATCACTCGGCCCTTCCGAAGCGCCGAATCAACATAACAAGCAGTCCCCACGCATCTATACACAACTTTACGATTATACGATTACTTGAAATACACGTCTCTAGTTTTACCCATTTGTGTCATTATTGGGGAAAGGGAGGTAAATCGATCTATAGAGGAATAAATATAAATATCTGTCACGAACCCTGTCCACGACGAGCTATACCGCCTCCCAAAACAGGGTCGTTACAGTGGCGCCCGAGCAGATTAAAAAACAAACAGATAGAAACCTCAAAATACCAGCAAAGATCGTTTACCCTCTTCCTCAACACAGCACGGATTAATGGAAGACAAACTGACTCGAAGCTGGATCAACAATTGCAACAAGACCCAACTGGAAATCTATCTGAGGGAATTCGACATCAAGCCAGAAACGCGGTGCGAGGACATGCGGAAACAAATGTCGGAGTTAATCAAGAGCGGTGCCCACAGCGAAGAAACCACCAAACGTCTCCAAGACCTAGCACAGAAGCACGCGAGAACACCATCACCAGCACCCGACGGAATGGAAAAAACCAGAACTTGCTACAGATACCAGACAAACAAGAGACAAGCAACGGAAAACCCGCACCCGAGCCCAGAAAGACCGACAAAGTGGCCACAATGGGAGTAATACGAAGCTGGGGAGAATTTTACGACGGCACGGGCGACCCGACAGAATTCATTTCTAGAATGGAAGAGCTGGCAAAGGCCTATGGGATAGAGCTCGACCACGCAGCAGGAGCCATGGTAATTTTGCTCAGAGACTGTGCCCTGGACTGGTGGCACACCCATCCTACCCCAATGCCATCGTGGGAAAACTTTAAAAAGGAATTCCTGGGATACTACAGACCAACGGACCACGAAGAGAGAGCGATGGAAAACATAACACGCAGACACCAGGGTACAAACGAGCCAGCAAAAGACTACGCGCGGGAACTACGGAAGATTATGAGATTTACCACACTCACGGAAGGAAAAAAACTAGAGTGGGTCTACCAGAACAGTCGTGTGGAATTTAAAAAGTATGCTAAACGGGGAGAATGCCGAACCCTAGCAGAATACCTGCAGTTAGCAAAGGAATTCGAGGCCCTCCAGCCACAGGAACGCACAACACAACAAACACCGGAGAATCACTGGACACAACAGCAGCGACCGGGAAATTTCGGGAGACAACAGCAAACATCCGGAAATTTCGGGAGACAAACAAGAAACCAATGGAGACCCCAGAAACAACCACAAACACTGAACCGAGGAATCACAAGATCATTCAGTATGAATAATAGATGTTCAAGGTGCAAAGAAGAAGGACACATAGGACAGCAGTGCAACAACACACCAAGAATATATTGCTGGATATGCGGACATGATGGAATACGCACAATCCATTGCTGTCGACGGAATGAAACGGCGGGAAACGCTAGAGGCCCATGGGATCAGAGCGGGCACCCAGGGCAAACACCACACCCGCAACAGCAATAAACTTCAACGGCCGACGACTGATTGCACAAGTGAATATAGGCAACACAAGAGTTCGCGGGGCCATAGACACGGGAGCAACAAGAAGTTTCATCGCCAGGAAACTAGCCAACAACATTGCAAGGCAGGGGATAAGGAAGCAAGTAACCGAAGCCATTAGACTAGCAGACGGGACAAACAGAACGGTTACAGAGGCACTGGAAGTACCAATACGTCTCGGGAACCAAACAAGCACGATGACGCTGCTAATCCTCGAAGAAGTAATCGGCGACCTTCTACTGGGGATAGACTTCTTGGAACAATGTAACGCGACACTACAATGCGGAGGCATCACAGCAAGAATGCACAGAAAAAAAAGAAACAAAAACAGAAAACGGAAGAGTCACGGCATCGGATCACTAGCGACGGGCGATTTAACAGACGCAGAGATCCAAGAAACCCTCAAAAAGGAATTGGATATGATGAGTCAAATCAAGGGAGTTAGCCACATTGCCACGCATAAGATTTTTATGAAGCACGATCGCCCAATTAAACAGAGGTATTACCCTCGAAACCCATGCAAGCAATAATAAACAAACAAACAAACCTCCTAGCTCAGGATCTCATCGAACCCTCACATTCCGCTTACAGCTCGCCAGTAGTAATCGTAGAAAAGAAAAACAAAGAATGGAGACATAGACTAGATGGGACATAGACTACAGGCAGCTGAACGAGCACTCAGAACGAGACGCATACCCGGTACCCCGAATGGATCACATACTCAACCAACTACGGGAGGCCAAGTATATAAGTACACTCGACTTAAAAAGTGGCTACTGGCAAATACCAATGGATAAAGGGAGCAAACAGTACACCGCTTTCACCGTGCCAGGCCGCGGACTGTTTCAGAGGAAGGTAATGCCTTTCGGCCTACACACAGCACCAGCCACGTTTCAAAGAGCCCTGGACTCAGTCATAGGACCGGAGATGGAACCCTTTGCATTCGCATACCTTGATGATATAGTGGTCATCGGGCGCACCAAAAGGGAACACCTAGAAAAACTACAGGAAGTAATGAGCAGACTACGAAAGGCAAACTTGAGGATAAACACAGAGAAATGCCACTTCTTCAAGGAAGAACTAAACTACCTAGGCCATGTTGTGAGCGCGAGGGGGATACACACTGACCCGGGAAAGATAGCCGCAATCCTAGACATGCCAAACCCACAAACAACAAAGCAAGTACACAGCTTTCTGGGAGTAGCGTCATGGTATAGAAGGTTCGTCCCGAACTTCACGGAACTGGCACAACCATTGTACAACTTAGTCAAAAAAGACACAAAGTTTAAGTGGAGCGAAGAGACAGAAAAAGCAAAGCAAAACCTAAAAAAAGCACTAACGGAAGCACCGGTACTGACTTGCCCGGATTTTGGGAAAATGTTTATACTTCAGACGGACGCCAGCAACTGCGGATTAGGAGCGGTCCTGACCCAAGAGGACGAAAACGGCGAGCACGTAATATCATACGCCAGTCGGAAGCTCACAAAGACAGAGCAAAATTACTCAGCGACCGAAAAATAATGCTAAATTGGCTAAACTCGATAGAGAGCCCGTCAGGACGGATTGCCAGATGGGCGTTGGCAATGCAGCCATACTCGTTCGAAATACGCTATCGCAAAGGAAAGCTCAATGTCGTTGCAGATGCACTATCCAGAATGCCAGAAGAAGAAGCTCACGGAGCCGAGCTCGAAGAAGACCTCTGGATTAAACAGAAACTCCTAGACTTGGAAAAAAATCCCGAAACATGGCCAGATTACGCGATAATCAACGGAAAACTATACAGACATCTACCGTCATGAACTGCAGACGAGGACACACAGCCATGGAAACTATGCGTAGCGAGGAGTCAAAGAGCACGAGTACTACGAGAAAACCACAGCGAGGCAACAGCAGGACACCTAGGCGTCAGAAAAACAAAACACCGGATAATGGCAACATACTACTGGCAAGGGATGCACAGAGACATACAGCAGCACGTACGAAGCTGCGAAACATGTCAACGGTATAAGACATCACAAGAACAAGCAGCTAGGAAAATGTTGTCACAGATCGCGAAAACACCCTGTGAAACCTTGTGCATAGACTTTGTGGGGCCACTACCACGGTCTAGCCACGGTAATAACATGTTATTAGTAATGTTCGATAAATTCACGAAGTGAGATAGCAGCCGTCCGGAAAGCGACCACGGAAATCGTATTAAAGGTCCTCAGGGAACAAATCATATCACGGTTTGGAACCCCAAAAAACCTAATCTCAGACAATGGTGTACAATTCACAAGCAACAAGTTCAAGGCACAACTACAGAAATGGGGGATTGCTCACCAACTAACAGCCCCATACACCCCTCAGGAAAACCCAGCAGAAAGGGCAAACCGCACGATAAAAACAATGATAGCCCAATTCTCAGGAACAGAGCACACAAGATGGGACGACTGGCTACCTGAAATCTTGCTAGCAATCAACAGTAGCAGATCGGAATCAACAGGGTATAGCCCGGCATATCTACTATACGGACGGGAAATTAGACTACCAGGAAGCCTGTTTGCCGAAAACACTCAAGGATCCGGAATCATAGAGGAGACCGTGGAGGCACGATGGGAAAGGATAATGGATACAAGGAAACTAGCACACCTAAACATGGGAAAGGCAGCACAGGATCAAGCTAGATCATACAACCTCCGGAAAAGGGACTGGAGACCCAAAATAGGAGAGCTAGTATGGGAAAGACAACACCCCTTGTCAAAAGCAGCAACCGGATTCGCGGCCAAGCTAGCACCAAAATACGAAGGTCCATTCAAAGTAACAGGCTTCATATCAGCGGTGATTGCAACAATAAAATACACGGTGACCGGGAAGACGCACAGAGCCTACATAAACGAACTAAAACCCCATGTATAAAACCTCGACTAACAAGCATGCGTAACCCCAAAAACAACAAGCTAAAACTATACGCACATTTTTCAGAATGAACAACAAACTGAAAAACTCGCTCTCCAAGTACCGAGAGAACCTCCAAAGGCTCAACCAGAGTAAAGAGTAATTATACTCGGAGCCGTGGACGTGGCAGGTCCAGCTGGTTGCAGGAAGCCAACACAGGCCGCTCCGGTAGGCAGACAAGCGCCAGCCAGGAAACCAATTCCTACACCGACCACGGCAACAACACGGCAAACGATGGCGACACCAACAACCAGGGAAACGACCACGGCAACAACACGGCAAACGATAACAACACCAACAACCAGAAAAACGACCACGGCAACAACACGGCAAACGATGGCGACACCAACAACCAGGGAAACGACCACGGCAACAACACGGCAAACGATAACAACACCAACAACCAGGAAAACGACCACGGCAACAAAACGGCAACCGATGACAACAACAACAACCAAGGAAACGACACGGCAAACAACGGACAACGAAGCACGACCCCTCACGCCCAGGACAACAACCGGAACAAAAAGGAACAAGCTGGCTGATTTCCAACGACCACAAACAAAATGGGTAACCCCGCGGCGGCTCTCTTCACTCGACCATCCCGGAACAAAACGGTTCAAACCATCAGAAGAAAGTGAAGAGGACTGGGAACCAAAACCGCGGGGATACGACAATCACATGAAAAGGGTGGAAGAAGCGGTCACACACCTAAATGCAACCTGGCGCAGAGGGAACAGAAGATCTAGACTGGTGGTCTCGGACAACCTCACGATCCGAATCCGGATCGGGAGAAGTGGACACATCCAAAAGAACACCGAGGAGACACCAACGTCCTAAGCGGGGGGGGGTCTGACGACCCAGCGTCACAAATAATAAAAGAGCATTCCAAAAACAACACACAATGATCTTTTATTCTCCCTACGCTACACCACATTCAAAACACGCGCCAAAATCGCGCACTTTCAAAACGCGCGCCCAAAAACATTAAACCGGTCACACTAATATACCGATAGTCGACTACCATCGCTATATTTCGTGACCCGATAACGAGTTATCGAGATCGGGATTCTCGTCATCGACCACTCTGGGCACACTCAACGGGTCCTATATAAGCAGAGGCAAGACCCCAAGATGAGTCACTTGCGTTCCGACGATCTTCGAGGAAACATCAGCAACAAGGTAAGTGTTCTGGTAGATAGTCTTGGTAGTAGTAGTGGATCCGTAAGAACGCGGTTTTTAAATCGGTTCTACGATCTGGACAGGATCACTGGTGTCCCGGTGTGGTTTCTTAGAAATCAGCCCAGACCCAGTCGTGATCACTGAGGCGGCCCGGTTTTCGTAATACAGGCCCACCTCAGTGAGTTCCCCCAGAAGTCACGTTTCCGGCTCCCGACCCGGAAACGAAACGGATGTAGAAACGGCAGTTCGAACCTAACGACGCCCGGCAGACCGAAACTAACGATGCCCTACATTCACGAATCCCACTAGAAACAGGGTAGATCTCTCCCAACGACCCAGAACACTCCGACCCGACGTACACACGACGAAGCAACTACTCGGCTCACCCGCAACGCCGACACTCGCAGCAAGCAGTGCATCACTCGGCACACCCGCAACGCCGACACTCGCAGCAAGCAGTGCATCACTCGGCTCATCCGCAGCGCCGACACTCGCAGCAAGGAGTGCATCACTCGGCGCATCCGCAGCGCCGACACTAGCAGCAAGAGGCTCACCACTCGGCCCTTTCGCAACACCGAAGCTCGCACACCGGATCACGACAGCAAGCAGTTCATCACTCGGCCCTTCCGAAGCGCCGAATCAACAGAACAAGCAGTCCCCACGCATCTACACACAACTGTACGATTATACGATTACTTGAAATACACGTCTCTAGTTTTACCCATTTGTGTCATTATTGGGGAAAGGGAGGTAAATCGATCTATAGAGGAATAAATATAAATATCTGTCACGAACCCTGACCACGACGAGCTATACCGCCTCCCAAAACAGGGTCGTTACAAGAAAAAGGACAGGTATTTTTTGTTGTCCGAAATTTGGGATACAGAACCAATAAACTGTACACCTTGGCGAAACCCATTGCTTCAATCCCTTTTTAAAAACCATAAAATAGGTCGAATGCATTAGTTGTAGCTACTTTAAGCTGCAGTTGTATTTATACCCTAGACTTCAGGTTGTAAAGTCATTTAATTAGTGGTATGAAATCTCGACAAGATACCCCCCATCCATCTGATCTCTAGGAAATCGGGTTTGATCCCACTCAAGTAAACATATACATACGCACAACTGTTCAGTAGCCATCACAATTGTTTGACGACCTTGCCTTTCTAGATATTTTCCACCCTCAAAGACATACACAGACACAATATTCTATGTATATTGTATGCATGCAATGTCCCCCTTCCATCCCTTTCCAATACTCAGGTTAAAAAGGTTTCATTCGAATATATGAATAAGGTGTAAAGTTAGTTATTCTGTACTAAGGAAGGAATAGACATCGTTGGTTTTCTACGATCACTTTTTGTGAACTTTATTTTTGTTTATATTTATTTATAAAAAAACTATAACAATGGCTTTAATTCAGTGCGATGTGAGCAACAAAGATATTAATCTTTCGGTGTTCGAAACGCATTACGAGGAGTGCTCAAAGCCTCGTAACACAAGTGCATCTAACAACAAAATTATTTGTGATTTGTGTTATATGTCCGTAGATAGCGGAAAATTTAGTGAGCATTACAAAGGTGTCTCGGACCTAAAAATGCTTTTAAGGTGCTGATGGGCGCTCAGATTAAAAATAAGCCTTTACAGCATATTTCTGAGCGCCAAAATTATGATGACCAACCCTCCACTTCAGGAGCTGCAATTAAACGGATTAGCACCGAAGGTAATTCAACTGAAAATACCAATACAAAAAAGATAAAGACTTCGGTTGATACTAATTGTGAATTGTGTGGAGAAACTTACCCACAATCGGGAAAAATAAAGCATATTAGGTCAGAAAAGCACAAGAATGCAATTGCGAGAACGAACAAAAATGTTGACGTTATTCACCTGTCGTCGGAAACAGAATTCCTAATTAGGTCATATCGGATTCAATCCTCCGATACAAGAGATTTTATTGACCTTAAAGAATTTTATAAACAATGTCAAGCCAACATGGTACAAAAAATACACCAATGATGGAAATTGTATTGAAACATTTAAACATTTTGGTACTGCATATCTTTCGGTTTATGATGTTGATTACTTACTTCCTCGAATCGAGGAAGGTATCGATTATTTGGCTAATGCTAGTAGCGAGTTTCAGGAGAGAGACTCAGGATGGGCTTTAAAAGCATTTAAATATTTCGATATTACAGTAATTAAACTGGAGCACATTCCCGTTAGAGGTTATATTCCTGCTCCTTCAACCATTAAAGCTAAAAATGTGCTAATTAATGTAAAAACAATTATGAATATTGTTTTAAATGGAGTTTACTGGCCTCTATTGCTTTTAAAAGCCATGCTTTGGATCAGTTTCCAACATCCAGACAAAGAAGGGCTGCTAGAGAACAGCTACAATTCCCTGCCTTCTATAGAAATTTTAATATTTCACAGGAAATTATTCAGGAAATTTTTACTGGAAGAGAGTTTCCTATTACAAAAAAGGGATAAAGATATTCGAAAAATTAAGTCCCAATTTCAGCGTAAATGTATACGAAATTGACGCAACAGGAAAACAAATTGTAGGGCCCGTTGTAAGGACTGATTTTAAGTCTAGGCCCTCACATATAAATTTGTTACTAATTGAAAAGGAAAATTACGCATACATTACCTGTACGATAACACTTTGCTATTCGCAATGTTCCAAATCTAGAACTCCTGCAATTTTTTGTGAAAATTGCTTGCAGTTCATAACAACAACCAATTCGACACACGATACAAAGGAGTGTGGTAAGGTTGCCGCAACATATCCAACTCCGAATTCTGTTGCGAAGTTTAAGAACTTTTATAAAAAACTATCTCCGCCAATAGTTATATATGCGGACATCGAAGCGGTATTTAAAAATATTCATACCGCAATAAATACGCCGACTATTTCATCAACAACCAAATCCCAGAAGCATATTGCTTGCGCAGTTTCATTTTGTGTGGTACACAAATACGATTCAACTTTAAATGAACAATGGACATATAAAGGTAATTATAAATAATATATTCTAATAGTAAATTGATGTTAATAATATTAATATTTTCATTTATTTCAGGTCCTGATTGTATCAAACAGTTTTGTAAGGCCCTCAACGATACCACTTTGGCTCTTTACAATAAATACTGGGCTCATCATGAAGATCCAACCAGACCATTGGATCCATGCGAGGAGTACCAGAACGAAAATGAAGATTGCTGCGCCTGTGAGCTACCAATTCGGGGGACCGCCGACCCATACTTCAATCAATTTACTGGTAGCTATATAGGTCCTATTCATAAGAACTGTAAAGTAGAGTATAAGCTAAAAGAGGCGTTTTTCCCAGTAATTTTTCATAATCTGTCAAGGTACGATATCCATTTATTTATTAAGGAATTAGGTGATAATTTAAAGCCAATACCTTGCAATAAGGAATTATATATTGCCCTCACCCAAACCATTAGAATAAATGCTAGTTGTCGATATAAAATTAAATTTAGAGATTCAAATAGGTTTTTAAATTCCAGCTTAGAAAAACTAGCTAGTTATTTAGACGATACAAATTTCAATCTATTGAAAACTAATTTTCAGGGCGAGAAATTCACCCAAATAAGGCGAAAGGGGGTATTCCCTTATGTCTTTTTAGATAGCTTTAAAAAAGTTAATGAACCAGAACTTCCTCCAATTGAATATTTTTTCAATTCCCTCACAGACCAAGCCTGTTCTGCCGAAGAATATGAATTCGCTCAAAAGGTTTGGTCAACCTTTAATTGTAAAACTCTAAGGGATTATTTAAAATTATATTTCGAAAGCGATGTAATGATTTTAGCCGACGTATTCAAAAATTTAAGAAAGATTTGTCTACACATTTATAAACTTGATCCCGTCAATTATGTAACTGCTCCCTCAATTTCCTGGCATGCAATGTTAAAATTCACGCGAACAGAATTAACTCTAATACGTGATCCTAATATGTACAATTTTCTTAAAAGATCTATACGAGGAGGATTGACTCAATGCACTCAACGAATTTCAAGTCCTAATAATAAATACATGGAAGATTTCGATAATAGAAAACCCACTAATTTCTTAGCATACATTGATGCTAATAATTTATATGGTTGGGCCATGAGTCAACCCCTTCCCTTATCAGAATTTAAATTTTTAAATTATCAACAAATTCTGTTCTGAAAGTAAATTGCCTCCAGTTTCAAAAATCCCAAGCTAATAGCTCATTTAAATGATAAAAAAAATTATATTATACATTTAAAATACCTGCAATTATGCATTCAACACGGGATTATAGTAAAAAAAATTCATAGAGTACTAACTTTTAAACAATCTTGTTGGCTAAAACCCTATATAGATTTAAACACAAAACATAGAAAACAAGTGAGAACGCTATAGTCGAGTGCCTCGACTATTAGATACCCGTTACTCAGTTCAAATTATCAATTTGAATTCGGCGATCCCTTAGAGCTGGCAGCTTCTTTAGCGCAGGCAGCTCTTGTCCTGCACCAACAGCTGTGTTTATGTTTATGTTTTTGAGTGCAATACTTACATACATACAC